>CM021103.1:596649957-596813139 GCA_007115665.2 Sequoiadendron giganteum | reverse complement strand
AAAAGATGTTCTCATTAATTTGTTAGATATTAGCATGTTAATCCATGTCTTTAAACTTATGTGAACTAGATGATGTTGATGATGGCAAGGGACACACATCAACGATCAACTTATGTGAGCATTTACTCTCAACGCCCAAAAATAAATTTTTAGACCTTATGTCAGATTCTCTGTATGATTTATTTTTTGTTCCCTAACTATTTTTTATATTTTCCCATTGTCGTTCGGCCAAAAATAGACCTTCCTCTATTTGGGTTTGTCAGTGCCTCTTTTCTATAAATAAATATGCCACCTTAAGTCAATATTCATTTAAAAAGTAAGCCTTTTAAGTTTATCCAACCTTTTCTCCATTTCCATATTGTCTTTCTCTCTACTGCTTTAGCCATGTCTACTAGCCTAGGCACTCTTGTTCGTCTGCTTCCATGAAGGTCGCAATATGCCTTCACTAGGGAGATTATTGTTAACAAAATCAAGTGCTTGGTAAAGAGGTGTGACCGGCTTGGGGTAATTGCATTTTGTTGGGTCATCGGCATGGACTTCATCGAGGATGAGAACTAGATGAGAAGCAATTGCAACATCTTGTCTCACTTTGTGGCCTCTCTCTTGGACCTAAATATCGCCAAACCCCAGATAGTGGAGTTATGTCGCCAAATTTTTTATGCCTCTCTGATAGAATGCCTCAATGAGATTATGCAAGTTTCCATCCCGAGTGTTAGCATTCCAAGTGCAATGGACCTTCACAAGTATGTTAATCATGGTGTGGACGTGCCCTGGCTACCCTTTCTGAGTGAATTCCACACCATGGACCTTGAAAGTCACCGCGCTATGTCTCTGCCTACGGCTAGCTACTTCTTGTGAGAGTATGGTGTTGAATTCGTTCTTGGGTTGGACTTTAGGAAGCATTTCGAGCTTCTAGTGTACAATCATGGAGACTAGGGCCGAGGTATGTGCGTTTTGTGTTGTTGTGTCCCCTATTTTCCTGTCAACAAAGAAGAAGAAGAAGAAAATAATGACTACGAGAAACATGCTTGTGTAACTATAGCTAGAGGCCTACCCTTTTGATTTTTTTGTAACATGACTCTATTTTTCTCTTTTTGCACTTTTTGCTCAAAGACCCTTTTTGGGTTTTTCTCGAGAGAACTTTAAGTTAAAAATTTGAGCCTTGGGTTGTATTACACTTATAAATTTCTATGAATATATAATATAATATAGTATTTTCTTACTTCTTTTGTGTTCCTCATTTCCCTTGTGGATTATTCGTAAAACTAAAACATATTTACAAAAATTTACATATGGTACATAACTATGATTTTTTTAAGAATAACGTACTTTAATAGAACAATTTCAAATAAATAACGTTCACTGGTATCGCTAAAGCATTGCCCTCCATGTCTTCTAGCTCGTACAAATTATTTTCCTTGCATGCGCTAATTCGGAAGGGTCCCTTCCACAACGCTTCTAATTTGGTGTGTTGGCCTGGTTTTGTAGTACGATCATCATATTTTAGCACTAGGCTTCCTTCCTGGAAATGTGGGTTAGAAGTCTTCTTGTCAAACCATCATTTGACTGTCTGGTGGTGACCAATCATGGCTCCAAAGGCCTTCTCTTTGTCTTCCTCAAGCTTGAGGATTTTTGTTATCCATACCTCCATTTCGTCGCTTTCCTCTTTTTCTATGGATTTTAGTAATTGTAAAGCGGGGAGTTCCATGGAAATAGGTAAAACCACCTCTTTCCCATACACTAATTCATAGGGATATGTCTTTAGGATCTTCTTTGGTGTGATCTGATCTGCCCACAGAGCAGCCCGTAGGTGCTTGTGCCATTCTTTTTGTCGTTTAAACCCAATGCGCTTGATTAACCTAATTAGGTATTTATTTGTCGAATTTGCTAACCCATTTCCTTGTGGGTAATAGTTTGACGAAGTCTTGAGGTAGATCCCATTCTTAATAGAAAAATATAACATCCTTGATCCTACAAAAGCCCTAGCATTGTAAGATATAATAGCTTTTGGTGAACCAAACCTGGTCACTAGCTCCTCGAGGAAATTAACAATCTCACCCTCTATAGCATTTTTTACGGCGATGGCCTTTGTCCACCTTGTGAAATAATCAGTCATCGTGAGGATCCATTTGTGACTAGCACTAGAGATGAGATTTATCATTCTGACAAAGTCCAATATCCATTGAGAAAAAGGCTCTTTAGTTATGATGGGACTTAAAAGTAATCGAATGCTCCCTGTTATTCTCTTCATCCCTCTGAGTGAGCACATAAGACATGCTATGTTGACCGTTGTATACATAAAGTAGAAAATCTTTAGAAAAGTCTAGGTTGGCCAACATCGGAGTAGCGGAAATAGCCCTCTTTATCTACTCAAAAGCTGCCTTGGCTTTGAGGGTCCATTTGAACATCAAGTTCTTCTTGAGCATTAGTGTGATGGGTCTCGCAATGCCTACAAAGTCTAAAATGAACTGACTGACAAAATTAATCTTCCCTAAGAAAGACTACAACCCTTTCTAATTCACTAGTAAGGGTAAATCCATTATAGATCTTACTCTTTTAGGATCTATTGAAATTCCCTCCTTGGATACTACAAAACCAAGTAGCTTACCTTGAGGTACTCTGAAAACACATTTTTTGGGATTTAAAGAAATCCTGAACTTTTGACACCTCTGGAAAACCTATTCTAGATGGTCAAAATGATCAACCTTTAACTTTGAAAAAATTGTCAGGTCATTTAGATAAATCAGAATAATCAAATTGATCAATCCCCTGAAAGCAATGTCCATGGCTCTTTGAGAAGTCGCACCATCATTTGAGAGTCTGAAGGGAATCTTTGCATATGCAAACATTTCCCACTTGGTGGTAAACATCATTTTATGTTGGTCATCTTCCTTGAAATATACCTGATTGATCCTAAGAAACCATCAAGTAATGAGAACATCTTCGACCCGGCCATAGTTTGCAAGATCTGCTCCATTGACGGCAAAGGGTAGTGGTCTTTTAGTGAGGCCTTATTAAGGTCTCGAAAATCAATGCAAATTCAGATGTCACCATTTTTCTTCCAAACCAGTACTAGATTAGACACCCAAGTTCAGTGCTTAATTGGGTAAATGATTCAAGACTCAATTAATTTAGTGAGCTTCTGGGCCATTAGTGCTTCAACTTTCAGATTAACATGCATCTAATTTTGTTGGACTAGTTTTGACCCTTCAGCCAAGTCAATGGTATGTTTAATTATGTCAGGATCATATCCTCTAAGATCATCATAGGTTCATTTTATAACTCTATTGTACTTAGAACACATATCCCTTAACCTTTCCTTATCTTCCCACAAAAAAATTCTTCTGACTTTTAGCTTTCTGTCATTTCCGACATCCAACTCCTCATAATCCTTTTCGTCAGCCATAAACCTTTTCTTGTTGCTCCTCAAATCTCACAGTCAAAGAGATTTTCGAGGGAGATTAGACCTTGAGAGATCTTATTTCCTTTTAGCTAAATGGCCTACTCTTTCATAGGTTGAACTTCTAGTTGTGAATAGTCAAAAACTCCTTCCGAATTTTGGACGAAAGTGGCGATCTGGGTGTCATCTTTGAACACTTTCCAATTCTCATCATTATTGGGAATCAATGGTCGGACAATGATTTTCACTATGCTCTACTTTGAATCAAAAATAAATTCAAACTATGACCCGAATGAAGCCATCTAATCCTCTATGTTGTTTTGAGATCAGGGAATGACTTGCACATTGAAAGCTTTGAAACCTTCAATCAAATCCCATATCCGATGTCTATATGACTTCATTCTCATATTTTTAGTAGTTTCTTACTTGCAGACCTAGCTCATTATCATCTCTAAATCTCTAAATATCTGCAACCTCTTAGCGCCCATTCGCTCGACGAGAAACAAACCGTGGATCAAGGATTCATATTTCGTGTCATTATTAGAGCACAAAAATTAGAATTTATAAGCCTTGAGGGTCTCTAATCCTATCAGAGACAGTAATCAAACTCCTGCTCCAGAATTGGCTTTGCATTTAGTGTCATCAAAGTATAAGGTCCATAGATGATTATCCATCGGATCATAGTATCTTTCCCACTCCTTCATCAGTTTTGGATAGACCAGGTCATCACCGAAGATCGCGTACGTTCCCAATCCCGTGGCATGGAAATTGTTGAGCGGGTCAAAGTCGATGAACTATTTGAGGACAACTTCTTCTTCGAGAGTCCGCTCACTTGTATCTTCTTCGTCTTCTAACATTTCTACACAATATCCCTCTTGTCTTGAGAAAGAGGTATGCACTACTTCAAAACAAATGATTGCATTGTCTATTATATGTTCGAGGTGCAAAGAATCTGAGAGAATATTCATCTTCAACCCGTGCTTGGTTCTTAATATCATATGAGACCAATCCAATGCCAAGTATCCAAACAGATTTGTAGTGAAATCTCTAGAAAGACATATCTCGAAAATCAAGGAAATATCTATTATCACTACCTCTTGTGAGACTGTCTGGCTTGGGCATGAAAAGAGGGTTAGAGATAGATCATTTATTTGACCAACTGTCAGAACCTTCTTTCCATCCAATTGAATGATTCCCTTTTCAAGAGGTTCATACTTGAGCATTAAGGCATTAGCCACTTGCTTAAGCATGACCGTTGTACTAGCTCTTGAGTCAATCATATTATTCTGCAAAATTTTATCTCCCACAATTAAAGTTAAAAAGAAGGGAGCGAGCTCCGGCTTGCTTACCTCTTTATTTTTTGCATTACCCACGTCATTTGTATAAGCTACAACTTTCAGAGCTTGAGGATCTGACGTGGGTCCTTTATCTTTACTTTGAACGCACAATGGAACTACATCCATCTGCGGTCTTTGTTCCTCATTTTTTAGTGCTTCCCGAAGCAATGTCTTTTGCTCAAGAATAGATATAAAATCCCACAAGGACACATTGGCAAGTACCTTCCTCAGCTGCTCCACCATGTTGATCATCACGATTGGTGGGGCCTTCGGCCTAAACGGTGGAATCTCTCTTGGATTTGGAGGAAGATGGTCCATCACAAATGGCTTTGGCACCTTATCTGATAGTTTGTTAGGCAACAGTGGAATCTGATGTTGCTGAGTCAATAAAACAATCGGCAACATGGGAATTTTTTTTCCTATGACGGTGGTTGATGTGGCTGAGGATGAGGCAGAGCTTGCATCACATATTCTCTCGTGAGCCTTCTCTTAGATCTAGTGTTGTAATCTAATTGTACATGTAGAGTACTAGTCATTGTGAATATCGCATCTTCTTCTTCCATCCAAGAAAAGAGTGCTTGATCAGGTGTGATATCCAACTCTTTCTCTATGGACATCCCTTGCATTTTCACTCTAATATGAGCATTTTTCCATTTTGGAAGACTCATATCCTTCCACATTCAGAAGCACACCTTTGTTTCTTTGCTTTGCTATCCTTTGCTACATGTTTCCCTTCAATAAATTTTGGGGAATATGGCTATCATTGCAAGGAAAGCACCATGCATTTTCATCATCCACCAAGTTATTCTAGCCTGGAATCAACTCCTTGTTGTGGTTGTCCTTGACCATCTGTAACGACATGGTGACCAGA
The DNA here is from genome assembly GCA_007115665.2 of Sequoiadendron giganteum. NCBI lineage: Eukaryota > Viridiplantae > Streptophyta > Pinopsida > Cupressales > Cupressaceae > Sequoiadendron > Sequoiadendron giganteum. The sequence goes on along the minus strand of CM021103.1, from coordinate 596,807,531 downwards.
ACTATCTGGTTGGTCAGTGCCACTTGTTGACCTCCCCAATCTGAAGGTACTTGGTATGTGCTCTACTGATAGAATGGCCTTCCTTCGTGATAGGTTTGAATAGCTTACTTTAGAGAGGCCGCTTGTTGTTGCTTAATGAGAACTAACTCATTAGAAAAAGACCACATCAGACTCTTCATATCATTGATGTATGTTGCTACAGAAGAAGAACCTGACATGATTGGTTGTGCAGTGGGGTATACATACATAGATTGGGGTGAACCCGAACCTATCACTTGTGTCACATAAGTGATTTGAGCAACTTCCTCTTGAGGCATGCCTAAAATTTCTATAAAAATAGGCATCAGAGGTCATGGTGGAAGCTTCCCGGCATCTATCAAACTATTCTTCACGCATACTGCCACCTTGTATGCATCAGGTAAGATATATCCTCCCATGGAGGTTATCATCACCACAATATCTAAATTGATAACCTTTAGGTAGAACATGAATGTCATCACAGTTTGAGGTCAGGCAGTCACTACCTAATCCTCTACTAGGTCTTGTTAAACGTAGTATTGAAGTCACTCATGGCCTCTTGCGGAGCTCTCTTGATGGTGATCAGTTGGTGTAGTAGTAAAGAACAATCTCCCTTTTCCAAAAAGCGTTCAAACAAATTTTATTTGAGATCATCCCATGAGCTGATAGAACTAGAGGTCAAAGATCTATACCAATCTTGAGACTTCCCTTTAAAAGAGGTAGCCAACAATCTCATATAAATATTTTTCTCCACAATATTGTGCACTCTACATACCTCTACTACATCTTAGAGGTGCTCAGAAGGGGTTTTAAAGTCCTCTTTGGAGAATTTCGGAATAGCCTTGAGGGAGTTAGCAAGTATGGTAGGCTAGACATCGGGGGGAGTAGGTGGTTGTAGTAAACTACCACTATCCCAGGTTATGAAATTTTTGGGAGCAGGAGGGGGTACGTGAGCCATGGAGAAATTTTTTTATGGATTGGGTAAACTGGTATTCTTATTTGGAAACTTTTACCTCCATGTGGAGTAGAAAAGGCTCTAAACTCTGAGCTCTTACTCCTTGCTCTACTACTTCTTACAAGTGATATAGAACCTATAAATATTCTTCTCCTAGGTACCAAAGAAGGTAGGTGGGAGTACTGAAAATGGCCCTTTGAAGATGCTCTTGTTTGGACTCTGGGAATGAAAATTCTAGTTTCCTTCCTTGGTCTGATTTAGAGATATTTCTTATTTCTAATCAGACGTTCGAAAAACTTGTCCCACCAGGCATGCCAGAAAAAGAAATTTCGATCATCAAAGCTTCCGCCTCTCCAATAGTCCTCTGGTAAATTCAATGAGTGGGGGGACAATATGCACCTCACTGAATACCTTTAGGATTTTTATAGAAATTTGACTCTTCTCTGAGTTTGGGAAAAGGGTAGAAAAAAATTTAAATAGAAAAACATAAAAGTGGCGATGTGCCAATGCTTTTACAAAATTTTAAAACCTCAAGTTCCTTTCTATGAATGACATGATAGACACAGAACACCACATCCCTTCATTTTTGGGAAGAGAATGAGCAATAGAAGCTAGATACAAGTACAATGTAGTCATTCAATCTACCAACAAGAAGTGTTCGTTAAGATCCGACCAAGCATAGAAGTTTCAAGAGTCAATAGAAAAACATTCAAAAGTGACATAAACTCTTCTCTTAACATATCATAACATGAATAAATAATAACCATTAAATAAAATAGAGAATTCCAATGACATAATCTAGTTTCTATAGATTAGAACTTTATCATGCACACATACAGCATGGAATTTGAATAATCAAATTATTCAAATTAAGATAGACATAGTGTTCTATTCTGGACGAAGATATAAAGAAGGAAATATTGACAAAGGCCATATCATGCATAGTTTCAAGTATTTTTCTCAAATAACTTGTACTTCAAATATCCAATGAACTTTAAAATAGAGGTCGAATTCCAATCCGACAATAGTTTGAGTAAAGAAAGATATAACATGCTAGACTGAAGCAATGTTATGTAAAATTTAATGAAAATACTCTTATAACTATGAAAGCTAAAAAAAAATTCTAAAAGGAAAAATTCAGGAACCCTTTATGCATGTTGTCGCTTCCAATTTATAGTCACCAAAGAGAGAGAAATTCCAACTTCATTTAGAAGTAATGACTACCAGATGTATGCACCTGATAGCTTAGAATCCGATCCCAGATCTTTAATTAGGTCATGACAATCCTGCTCATCAACTTTCAACTGCTACATTAATATCTTTTAGATATTTTAACAGGATTGCCCCTCATAAACACTCATATCCTAGAAAAAAGCCTGGAAAACTCTTGTTGACTGATCAAGTGGCTCTGGCAGCACCAAATCACATCTTTTCATAAGAATAAGGCAAGGTGCACTCCAAAAAACTTTGAAAGAAGGCTCTCTAAAGTATAGCTTCTCTGTAAGCAGAGATGATGTTTCAAGTAGGCAAACAATCTCAAATTTGTGAAAGGTGCTTTTGAGAAATCTTCCGCCAAACCGACACATGGTCCGACTCCCATCCAAAAGGGAAGCGATCAACAAAATGCATGCAACCACCACGTGGCACATTGCGCACCTTTTAGAAACTAACTCTTTTTCGCATGTGTATCTTCCTGAAGCCAAAAGTAAAAGCCAAAAATCAAAAGACTAAGGAAAAAATTTGCTTCATACTATGAAAATAAAACTTCAAAATATATTTATCACAACATAAAATTCATTCATAAAAAACCATAGAAAGTTTTTCATTATATTTGAAATATTTTTATTAGATAATATCATATACACAAAAATATAATAAGAATATGCAACACTAATAGTCAATGAAAAAGAAGCACTTAAATCTTCATCTTAATATATAGCCAATGTATTATCCAAGAAAGCTTCAATAATATACTTTTCATCATGTGTGTTAATATAACTAGCATACATATATTAAATATTAATATATATAAAATACGTCGAGAGTTATCATTATCAAGGCACCTATTGTATTGAGAAAAAATGATGAAAATAAGCACCTTGAGAAGATAACTCTCAACGTATTTTGTATATATTAATATTTAATATATGTATGCTAGTTAATATAATAATGTTAATTATTATAATATAATATTAAATTATATTTCGATATAACATTTAATAAATATTATAAAATATTAATTTTAACCTAGTTGAATTAGAATTACAGTTAGAACTTAATTAGAATCATAACCCTAACTTAATACTAACCTTAACCCTAATTAAACCCTAATCATCAGCGAACCCTTACCTAAATGTAACCCTAATTTAACTCTTACCCTAATCATAATAGAATCTTAACTATAACCCTAACCTTTATTAAACTCTCAACTCTAATTAAACCCTAAAATTTTATATAAGGATTTATTTCATTTCAAACCTCTTCTCAAAAACAATAATACTAACCCTTATCTTAATTCAACCCTAACCAAAACCTTTACTCTAATTAAATCCTAGCTTTAATTGAACCATAATCTTAACCTTACCTTTGACCTCAATCCTAACCCTATTTGAACCCCAACCCTAATCTTCACCCCAATAAATTTATTGTAGAACCCTAACCCTATCCCTAGTTGAACCCTAACCATAACACTAAGTAAAATCTAACCCTAATTGAATCTTAACCCTAATTAAACCCTAATCCTAAATGAACCTTAACCTTAGTTAAACTCTATCCCTAATTGAAGCCTAACCCTAATCTTAATAGTAATCATAAGTTTTTTGGTAGATTTAATAGTAATCATAATTGATCCTTATACCTAACCCTAATTTAACCCTAATCATAATCTTAATTGTACCCTAACCCTAATCTTAATTCAACCTAACCCTAAATCTAATCATAATTCTGATGATTTTTTTAATTATAAGATAAGAATAATATTGTAATATTATTTAATATTATAAAATTAAGATTATAACCCTAAAATTAATTATTTGAATTATATCCCTCAAATTATTAATTATAACCCTAATCATAATAAATATTCAAGAAATTAAAAAAATTAAAAATAATTATTTAAATTTGTGTTGTAAGTATTTGTATTCATTGCCACATCTAAGTATGTAGGTAGCACATGAGATTTTTATAAAATGGTCAATGTTTTCTTTAATAAAGTGCTTACAACATGCACTATGAATTGGTTATGGTTTGTGTCAAGGTAAGTATTTAGTTTCTAGATATGAGATATTATTTTCTTTTATTTTATGGATTTTGTTTCATCCATTTTTATCCAAACTTTTTTATATCATCTTGTATTTTTCTCTTTACTTTTTAATTTTTTTCCTAATCCTAATTATACTTGATTGTAACTCATTTTTTTATAATTGTTATAATATTTTATAACATTCACATTTTAATCTTGAATTTTTATTTTAATATTATTCTAATTTTTGTTATTCTTTTTTTTTCTTACTATTTTTCTCTTAAATCACCTCCCAAATAATTTTTATTTATTTATTTAATAATTTTCTTTTATTATTCTTTTGTTGTATTATGTTTTTAAACTTTATGTTTACTATTTTTAGTCTAATCTTTCTCTTAATACTTTCTTATGTATCTTGTTTTTTTATATCTTTTTTATAGAGTTGGTTGTGCAATTGTGTGATGTGAAACATAGTTTTTCAATCCATTACATAAACTATGGAAATACCATATCTTTAAATGTTAAAAGTGATTTTTTAAAATGAATATATTTGGAAAATAACTTATAATTTATTAATAAGGTTTAATATTTTTTAAATTTTTATTAAAAATTAATTTTAGATAAATTTAAAAAATAAAAAATTACAAAATTTTGAATCTTATTCATATAACTAATATTTAATTCAATATTATAACATGTTAAATCTAATATTGAAAAATAACATAGTAGTATTTTTTATTTGAAAAAATCTATATATTCAAAATATGAATATTTCATTGTTTTTTAAGTTTAAAAATTGTATTAGATTATCATTTGTTATTTACTTAACAATTAAAAAAATTATGAGATTAAAAAAATTCCACAATATTTGTAGAGAATAAAAGAAAGAAAAAGGTACATTACTTTGCTTCTATGATTTTGCAAAGTAAAATGGAAATTTGAAAATTTTTAATCTAATATTTTTTTAATTATTATAATTTTCCTATTTTTAATGCATATGAGTTGGATGAGTGCTAAAATTTGATTGCTGAAACTTTATTATTTTCCAAAAACTTTACTTAAAAATCACACTAATCTAATTAAATCAAATCATACAATCTGTAGAATGCATATGTAATTTTTTAAACCAGATCACCTCTATTTTTCCTATGAGTTACCAATTGCTCTTTCTTTGATTATTTCTTTTAAACTTTTTAACCACAACCGCAATGAATTCACTGTGATTTCAACACTAATGATAATTCACAGTACACATGTAATAAATCATTATAGATGTAACATTTAGAGTGAATCCCAATTCCGCATTTTCTATACATTTCATGTGGCTTGCCTACAATTCCACATTTTTTATACATTTCATTAAGGGTTTTTCTTAAACAATTCAATTCTTTTATGAATCTGCATTTATTTTACATTGATGTATCAAAGCAGTTATATTTTTCATAATCTGAAAATTTTCTTTATGTGTGCTTTGAAATATGTGGATATCCTACAATTATAACTGTCAAACGTGTTGGTTTTATTCTCATCTTATAATCATACTAAATTTTTTAACCATATTCTGTGAACATTTTACCAAAGCCTGCAAAACCTCCCAACTAAACATTTCCAATATTTTACCGGACAACTGCGTGTAAATTATGTAAGGAAGCAAAGGTGTGCGGAATCGCTTCCTACGCTAATCTTGAGAGAACGAATATGCAGATTTCAATATAAAGTATTACAATGATTCAAAGAAACACATTCAAGAGTATAAATGAAATAACCATAAACACATAACACTATGATTATCGTGGGGAAAACCCTTACGGGAAAAAAACCCCACCCTCTAAAACCTGCATAATGTATTATCAAATCAAAGAAGATTACAATACACTTGCAATGCAAGTTCTTACAAGAGCATCACCTCAACTCAAGCTTGGAGAGACACCACTAGCATCCTGCTAGCACCCAGCCTTGCAAACAAAACTCCATTGTGTAAACTCCTCCCCAAGCCCTCCTTATATAGTGATTTACAACCTGGAAACCATTTGTGGTTTTACAAAACCATGGGCTTAACCACCATGCCACATGTTGCCCATTTTTGACATTTACATTTCCAAGATGGAAAAACAACTAGGTTAAAATAGTAATCCCGTCCATAATTTTGTCTTCTAGTTTAGACCCCCATAAAAGACATAAAACAAATTAACTATGCTCTAAAATGGCCCTCCTATATTCTACTAAGGACAAGGCACCTTTTAACAACTCATACACCTTTTTCCAATGCATAAACATGTGGAAAACTGCCACAAACAAATTCTGTAATTTTCCTGGAAAAGGCTTGCAAGGTTGAGACATATTTCTCAACAATCTCCCACTTGTCGAACACCTTGCAAGAGTTAGGGGATCCAAAAATATCATGGACTTAATTGCTAGGGGCCGAAAGGCCCATAGACTCTGAACACCATCTGAACTTCTCTGTGTTCACAGGTTTAGTTAATGCATCAGCAACATTCACCAAAGTGTCTACCTTCTCCAACTTCACCTTGCCATCCTCAACCATATCTCTCACAAAATGATATTGTACATCAATGTGTTTGGTCCTGGCATGAAAGGTCGGGTTCTTCGCTAGGCAGATTGCACTTTGACTGTCAGTATAAATTGTCACTGTACCCTGTTTGAACTCTATATCTGAACACAATCTCTTAAGCCAAATGGCTTCCTTACAGGCATGAGTAAAAGCCATATACTCTGCCTCTGTAGTGGACAAGGCAACCACAGCCTATCGCTTGCTCATCCAACTAATTGCACCACCAAATAATGTAAACACATATGCACTGGTGGATCTTCTTCTATCAACATCACCAGCCCAATCTGAATCCACATAGCCTCGAATATCCAAGGAATGCTTGTTTCCTATTCCATGAAAACATATAGAGTACTCTGAGGTACCCCGCAAGTATCTGAAAACTCTTTTAACTGCATCCCAATGTGCTCTTCCTAGATTAGACATGTAACGGGAAAGTACTCCCACTGCTTGGGCAATGTCTGGTCTTGTACAAACCATAGCATACATCAAACTTCCAACAACACTCTGGTATGGTACTCGACTCATCTCTTCCATCTCCAATGGGGATGTAGGACACTGTGAACTAGAAAGCTTTGTTCCCATTGTAACAGGAACACCCAATGGTCTAGAATCTTGCATATTGAATCTCCTCAAAATAGTACCAACATACTTACTCTGAACTAGCCAAAGCTTTCTGTTTTGTCTATCTCTTACAATCTCCATTCCCAGAATGTACGTTGCTGCACCAAGATCTTTCATTTCAAACTTCGCTGAGAGTTGAGATTTTAATTCTGCAATCAAACCTTTTCCTTTGCCAATAAATAACATGTCATCGACATACAAGGCAATAACCAGGAAACAATCACCATCAGATTTAAAATATATACAATGATCAGATTTAGATCGCACAAATCCCAAACTCAACACATATGTATCAAACTTCTGGTACCACATCCTAGGACTTTGTTTCAAACCATACAAGGATTTCTTCAACTTACAGACCAAATGAATTTTACCTTTTACCACATAGTGCTCTGGCTGTGTCATATAAATTTCTTCCTCCAAGTCCCCATGAAGGAAAGCTATTTTCACATCCATTTGCTCGATCTCTAGATCATAAGCTGCTGCAATAGAAAGCAAAAATCGAATGGATGTCATTTTGGCTACAGGAGAAAAAAATCTCACCATAATCTACCCCCTCAACCTGGGAGTAACCCTTAGCAACCAATCGCGCTTTGTACTTCTCAATGCTTCCATCTGAACCCATCTTCTTTTTGAACACCCATTTACAACCAACAGGTTTCCGTCCTTCAGGCAATGGTACAAGGTCCCATGTATCATTCCTCTTAAGAGCTGCCATCTCTTCATCCATGGCTATTTTCCAGGACTTTGAATCATTCATACCAAGAGCCTCTTCTACAGATCTTGGTTCATCGATGTTAGCATTCAAAGCAAATATACACCTCCAATCATCAGGAGAATACCCATACGTTTCAGGTGGTTTCCTTTGTCTAGTAGACCTTCGAGCAAGATCTGGTTCATTATCAGGTTCAGGTTCAGGTACCTCTTCTTCCTCTGATGATTCAGAACTCGTAGAGCTCTCCTCGACTTCTTGTCTTTCTAAGGGCCTTGATTCAACTTTCTCTGGTGTAGCAGGTAGTTGAATCACATCTTCCTTTTCTTCTATTTGTTTTGGCTGCGCTGTAACAAAAGAAGGCTTAGTTTCTCTAAAAATAACACTTCTGGAATAAAATACCTTTTGTGCAACAGGATCCCAAAGCTTGTATCCTTTCACACCATAACTGTATCCGATGAAAATACATTTAATAGCTTTGTTATCCAATTTTGTCCGCTTCTCCTTTGGCACATGAGCATATGCCTCACAACCAAAAACTCTCAGATGTCTAAGTGAAGGCTTGTGGCCCGACCACGCTTCCATTGGCTTTTTATCAACAAGAGCTGATGTAGGAGACTTGTTTATCAGGTAGCAGGCAGTGGCTACAGCTTCAGCCCAGAACTTTTGTTCTAGTCCAGCACCACTCAACATACTCCTAGCCTTCTCCATCAGGGTCCTGTTCATTCTTTCTGCAACTCCATTCTGTTGTGGAGAATACGGAGTTGTCTTCTGTCTTTTAATACCACAATCTTTACAAAATGTATCAAAATCATTAGAGCAATATTCACCGCCATTATCAGTTCTCAAACATTTTATTTTCTTTCCAGTCTGCAACTCTACCATTGCTTTAAATTCTTTGAAACGACTGAAAACTTCAGCTTTACTCCTAAGAAAATAAACCCATGTTCTTCTACTGAAATCATCAATGAAAGAGACATAATAAACTGATTTACCAATAGAAGGAACATCAACTGGACCAAATACATCTGAATGGATCAGATCCAATATACATGAAGACTTATGAGAACTGGAGTAAAACTGAATGCGGTTTTGTTTTCCATAAATACAATGCTCACAAAAATCAAATTCAAGATTGCAATCATTTAACCCATCAACAAGATTCTTATTTTTCAAGGTCCGTAGACCCTTCTCACCTATGTGGCCAAGTCTTTGGTGCCATAACATGGTCTTCTCTGCAGGCAACTTTGATTCGGTAGACAGAGCACCCTTGGGTACCCAAAAACCACGACCATTTGTTGAAAGAGAAAACCTCTCCTTTTCCAACAGAGTAGTCTTTTTCACAATCTTATCAGAAGTACTATTGCACTCAACTGTGCATGCATCAAGCTGGTACAGTGTACCCAATCTGCTTCCTCTTGCTATTACCATAGCACCTCTTACCATTTTCACACCTGCTTCAGAGAACTGTACATGCACACCCGCATCTATTAGTTTACTAACAGATAACAAATTTCTTGCTAGTCCCGGGATATGCAAGACACCATCAAATCTTCTAATTCTACCATCATAAAATTTTACACTAATACTTCCACGGCCAACAATATCAAGAATAGAGTTATCACCCAAATACACCTTACCACCATCAAAATTTTCATACTTACTAAACCAGTTTCTATTAGGAGTCATGTGGAAAGATGCACCTGAGTCTATTAACCATGCATTATCACCTGCATGAGTGGCCAAGGCTGCGATAAAAGCGTCTCCATCTTCCTTCTCGGACTCAGAATCAGAATCTTGCTTCTTTTTCTTCTTCTTCTTTTCCTCTTTGCAATCCTTTCGGAAGTGTCCAGATTTACCACAATTCCAACATATCACCTTGGACTTACCAGGGGATTTTGATCTCCCCTTATTCTTGGACTTAGAACGGCCATGCTGCTTTTCGTTCTTGCCTCTTTCCTTTGGTCTTCCTCGAACACTCAAAGCCTCTTTAGCATTCAGAGAGACCTTCCTTCTCATCTCCTCAGAAAGTAGAGAACCAACAACATCCTCCATCTTCAAGACAATAGAAGTGCTCCCTATGGCCATGACAAGGTTGTCCCATGAATCTGGCAACGAACATAGTAGGATTTGGCACCTTTCTTCTTCATCCATCGCTACCCCAACTGAGGTCAACTGAGTCACCAACATATTGAAACTTTCCAGATGCTCAGAAATTCGTCCACCTTCTTCCATTCTCAAGGAATACAATTTCTTCCTCAAGAAAATCTTGTTAACAAGTGATTTCGCTTGATAGATCTCACTTAGCTTCTTCCAAAGCTTCTTCGGGGTAGACTCTTCATGCACATTAATTAGAACTGAGTCTACAAGACACAATCTTATGAGACCTTTAGCTTTTCTGTCCATCACATCATATTGTGCAGCTAAAGTCGGATCTGTAGGCCTTAGGTTATTCTCATCCACCGCATCCCATAAATCCCGATCAATCAACAGATCTTCCATCTTCAGCTTCCACATCTCAAATTTTGTGCCAGAAAACTTTTCTACATCAATCCTCCCTGACATGCTTGCCATCTTTACGATCCTGCAATACAAAAAATGAAATACTCTGCACAAGCTCCCACTCAAACCTTGATTAGCTCAAAAAACCCTATACCCAACAAACAGAACCAAAACTGGCCAGGCTCTGATACCACTTGTAAGGAAGCAAAGGTGTGCGGAATCACTTCCTACGCTAATCTTGAGAGAACGAATATGCAAATTTCAATATAAAGTATTGCAACGATTCAAAGAAACACATTCAAGAGTATAAATGAAATAACCATAAACACATAACACTGTGATTATCGTGGGGAAAACCCTTACGGGAAAAAAACCCCACCCTCTAAAACCTGCATAATGTATTATCAAATCAAAGAAGATTACAATACACTTGCAATGCAAGTTCTTACAAGAGCATCACCTCAACTCAAGCTTGGAGAGACACCACTAGCATCCTTCTAGCACCCAGCCTTGCAAACAAAACTCCATTGTGTAAACTCCTCCCCAAGCCCTCCTTATATAGTGATTTACAACCTGGAAACCATTTGTGGTTTTACAAAACCATGGGCTTAACCACCATGCCACATGTTGCCCATTTTTGACATTTACATTTCCAAGATGGAAAAACAACCAGGTTAAAATAGTAATCCCGTCCATAATTTTGTCCTCTAGTTTAGACCCCCATACAAGACATAAAACAAATTAACTATGCTCTAAAATGGCCCTCCTATATTCTACTAAGGACAAGGCACCTTTTAACAACTCATACACCTTTTTCCAATGCATAAACATGTGAAAAACTGCCACAAACAAATTCTGTAATTTTCCTGGAAAAGGCTTGCAAGGTTGAGACATATTTCTCAACAAATTAAACTATATATATATTAAACAAAACTTTTTATAAAAAAAATTGCAAACACCAAACAAAAGAGGCGGATATGAAAAGGGGTATAGCAATAAAAGGCTACAGCCTAAAGTGGTGGGGAGGACTGTTGCACACTCAGAAAAAATTTTACAATCAAAGATCTTATGCTCATAGTTGTGTTGGATCATTGATCTTGCAGTATCAATCATAAGCATGCTGTACGGAAGCTAAAATCAATGAATACTAAAAATTTAAACAAAGAATCGGCTTGGGCGCGAAATCATTAAGGATCAATCACAGGCGCCAGTTCAATCTCACTCCCCTCTCACTCAGAGCTTCAACTACAAAAGCTCCTAATAAAAAATCTCTCTCGAAAACCTTTGTGTTTTCTTGCTGCAAAAGAAACAGAGGCTTGAACATTACTGGTTTACCTGGGAATTTGTTTGGCAGAGGATTCCTTAATTAATTGTAGGTGGGAGAACACCTGCATGAAACCAAAAGCCAAAGGATACATGATGCCAAAGGTTAAATTATAATTTATGTAACATATTTAAACAATATATTCTGATAATTTATTTCAGATGTTCTAAAATAATATTATTACATTGACAGTGCATATGAATGAAGAGGATAAAACTTGAAAAAGGAAGAAATGTACTATTTTATCTTAGATCTGATAAAAGAAATTGTGTCTGAAGCAAGAATGTTTTTGTGTCATTGTTTTTCATGCCTGTTTGTCTTGGATTTTCCCGAGCATAGTAACTCCTACAGAGGACAATGATTTAGCCTGAAAGCGTAATGAATTCACCTCCTTCTAATCATTTGCACAGAAGGCCTCGAGCAAAATCCTTAAAACCTCTGAAGTTATACGAGCAGTCAGCTTACTCTTCTTTTGAACCTGTTCATCTCCGATCCATGAAAATCAGCTTATTGGACGGCGCAAGCAATTATATATTTGAAGGTAATATGACAGAATTGTTAAAAAAAAAAAATGTTCTCCCAATTGATTAAAGAAATGGGTAAGATCTTAAGTGTAGTACCTAGTAATAGGCAAGCCTTTGAAAAAGAAAAATAAAAGGCACCAAGGCACAAGCGGTTCCAATAGTAGTAGTGGCTGCTATACGCGGGGGGTACATCACCAGGTCCAAACTTGCCCTCATGGAAAACGCTGAAACATAAATCATTATCACTTGAGCGCACGCTACCCATTTGGACGTTATATGAATCATGTTGGACCACACGATCAAGAAGCTGCTTACAGTAACACAGAGAGTTGTTACCCAAGTGGAAAATCTCTCTGGTTTGATGATCCATAGGACGAGAATTGCAGGGCTGGCTCCACGAACAGTTCAGACCATTACAGAAAATGCAGACCTCACAGCTTCTCCCAGCGAGGCCTCTCCCAAGTTGTCCCAACACAGTAACTGCCATGATATATGCGAAGAGAGGGAAAGCCATCCTGTGGAAACGCATGTCGTTGTACTGCATCATCATCCATGTCAGCAGGCACATGTTATTTCAGGCACATGGCGAAGAGATTATGTACACAAAAGCAAAGCCATGAAGATAAAACTAAGCCTTACCTTCAATTCTGGCACATGTTATTCCAAGATAAAATCTGCAAACATTGCCTCAACATTTCTTAAAACACTTGAGACATGAACAGTCTAGCATAACCACTCATCACTAATTGCAAACGAATACGATTGTAGTGGCGAAAATGGCTGGCGCTTTTAATTGTTGCAGTGGGGAAACAGGTGACTGACTGTTTCATTTATTCACTGTTTATTTTTTATGCTACCGTTTCAAATGCATGTTGAATGTTTTATTTTCCATGCGAAACTTTCATGCAACAGCACAGACCACTCTGTCTATCATGCATTCAACTGCCACCTGCAATACATATTCGACGATTCAAAATGCACATTTAAATTAGACGTTACACTTTGATGAGAATATCTGACGATTCAAAATGCACGATAAAATCTGTATCTGACGCTTCATTCCTTTCGTGGCAGCCAACAAGGATGTCAATTTTTTTGTAAAAGGGTTAATGTTTACAGAGAAACATTCTTCCCTCTACAACTGAATACGCCTTTCGGCGTAAAAATACTCACGTTCAAGTGAAAATAATGTGGGATTAGTGTTACAAGGAGGGGGAGAATTTGTTAAATCATAGTAAGGAGGAAGTGAGAAATTATTAGGTAGAGTAGAGAAAACTAGGAAAATAGGGATAATCGTGATAATAAGGAAGATAACCATGAGATTTATCAAGTGAGATAGGAAATTTAATATGGAAATGGGAGAAAGAGGAATCAATATCAATGGGTATAGTAATCAATGGTAGATGTAGAGGGGAGATATATTGATAACCATGAGATAGATCTATTATAAAGAGAAAGGTTTAAGAAATTATTTGATTAGTAATAAGATAGGAGAAGGATGAATCAATTTGGGAAGATTTGGTATGGAAAGAAGTAGAATAAATTGGGTCCAAGGTATATTCCTCATTCTTTGAGGGGATTTGAGAATAACATTGGTGAAGTGGTATTTAAGAAGAGTATATAAATTATAAAGTGTGGGGTAATCATAGGTGATAAAATATACCAATAGAAAGAATAGGGAGGGAGTTGTTTGCATTGGTATTGGATATATGGTTTGAAGATGAAGGGATACATTTATGAAAATATGAACTAGGTGGAAAATAATCACATGGGGATTGCTTAAGTGAGGTGGGGGATAACCATTTTTGGTATAAGATAAAGGGTATGAGAAGGAGGAGATAAATCATGATTAAATAAGGCACATAGATGAGTAATCATATAAGATCTATGAGGAGAGACACCAAGACAATAAGAAGGGTCGATGAGATTCGTATAAATAGAAAGAGAAAAAAGAAAGAGATGAGTTATAATGTAAATATAAAAAGAGAAGTATAGAAGGATATAAATATGCTAGAAATGGAAAGGCAAAAGAAGGAGATGAACATGAGGAAACATAAAAATACTCGAAATCATATAAACATGCAAATTACAATTTCACCAAATGAAAGAACATAAAAGATTATTTTTTTCTTAATTACATGTATTTGAATTAGTTGAATGAAAAACCTTTAAAGACAACTCTGACTCATACTCCTATATTTAAGGGACCAAATTGGGAAATTCTTTTTCACATCCATACTGATGCCTCAGATTATGTCATAGGAGCAGCCCTAGGACAAAAAGAAGGAGCCATTGAAAATTCCATTTATTTTGTTAGCAAAAACTACAAGGAGTTGAATTCAATTACACAGTAACGGAGAAAGAAATGTTGGTAGTGATTTATTCCCTAAACAAATTTAGGCACTATATAACATGCTACCAAACTTTTGTGCACACAGGCACTATATAACATGCTACCTGACTTTTGTGCACACTGATCATGCATCCATTATATATCTCATGAATAAACCCCTAATCTCAAGAAGTTTAGCCAGATGGTTATTATTGATGAAAGAATTTGACATAACTATTGTGGACAAACCAGGAAAGGCCAACGTTATTGCAAATTTTCTTTCTAGGCTGACCACATCCAAAGATAGTCAAGCCATAGATGAATCCTTTCCTAATGAACATCTATTCTCCGTTAGTGTGCAGATACCCTAGTATGCTGACATAGCTAACTACCTTGTGATAGTGAGAGTTCCTCCTCACTTCTCTCCAAAAGAGAGAAGAGTCTTCATTGAAAAATCATTCCCTTTTTCATGGATAGTTGGATGTCTATTTTATACTGGACCAGATCATGTTATGAGAAGATGTGTGAGGGAAGATGAGACCTATGACATTTTGCATGCATGCCATGATGAACCCTATGGAGGACATTTTGTAGCTAAAAAGACAACAATGAAAATCTTGAACACAGGATACTATTGGCCTACACTACACAAAGATGAAGGAAGATATACAAGGAAATGTGATAGATGCCAATAGATGGGTAGACCAACCAAGTCATATGAGATGTCACTCTGTCCCCAAGTATAAGTCACTCCCTTTGACAAGTGGGGATTGGACTTTGTGGGACCCATTGATCCTCCATCTAATGGTAAGTCCTATATTTTGATATGCATAGATTATGTAACTAAGTGGGTAGAAGTCAAGGCCATGAAACATGCAAGAGACAAGAAGGTTGCAAAATTTCTTTATGAAGAAATTTTCACACGCTATAGAATCCCCAGAGAAATAGTGATTGATCAAGGAGCCCAGTTCACCTCAACACTTGTTACATTACTAGTTAATGAATATAACATAAGGCACATAAAGTCTACTCCTTATCACCCACGGGAAAATGGATAGATTGAAATGACAAACAGAGAGATTGAGGCCATCCTAACCAAAAAGTGGATATTCATAGAAAGGATTGGACAAACAGATTATCAGAAGTAGTTTTTGCTTACAGAACCACTTGGAAGACAACTACATGCTTCAGCCCATTTGAGCTACTATATGGGAAGACAACCATGATGCCCATCGAATTCGAGCACAAGACTCTCAAAACTATAGTAGATTTGGGAATGGAAATCTCTGAGGCCCAGAAAGAGAGGATCATGCAGATGAATGCATTAGATGATATGAGGAAATCAACCTTGCACCATATTGAAACTACGCAAATTCAAAGATTCAAATGGCATGATACATTTATCAAAGAAAATAAATTTTAACCAGGTGACTGGGCATTGCTTTATGACTCACGGTATCAAGATAATGCAGGTAAATTGCAGACTAGGTGGCTAGGGCCATATGAATTTGTTGAGGTATTTCTCAATGGAGCTGTGCATCTCACCACCATCAACCTTATCAGATTCAAATTACTGGTCAATGGGCATCATCTCAAATTGTATCACAAGCTAGCTTCCAAAGAAGAGTTCCTGCAGCAACTGAGCACAATTTCTACAGCCGAAGAGTTTATGCTGCCAAAGGTAGTGGACCTAGTGTCCCTCCTTCTAGCTAATTAAGGTACGTACTTTTCATAATAAAGACTTCTACTTTTGTAGAATTCCATTTCTTCACCCATCTTCCCAACCGCCCATTTGTACCACCTTTCTCTCTCTTCCATCACTTCATTCCACCTCACACCATTCTACTTCATCGCCATTAATTAATCAATTATTTCTTAAAAAGGTGAATGGTACTTTCTCCATGATCATTGCAATGAATCCTCTCCACAATCGTGTTTGTACACATTCAGGTATGTGCGCATTAATTGCATTCTTAATTATCTTTAGAGCATTTCATTTAATCAATGTATGATTGTATGGATGTTCACATAAAATTTTAACCCCCCTTCAAATCAATGTTTCCATCTCACATGTGTGGACACATGTCCAAATTTAGGTTGGGGGGAGGGGTAAGAAAGATGCAGATATAGTCACATGTCAATCCATGATTATCTGCGTCAGCAAATCTTGCTGAGTTGATTTGAAATCTGAAATAAATGTCAGCTCGCATATGTGATGTGACACTAAATTGTCGCCGCCATTTCCGTTCATCATAATTCCCTTTTATTACCATTCCTTGCCATTATTAACCCTGTCATAATCTTGAAATGCAAATGGTAAATTGGTAAAAACTGAGTGAAGGAAAATTCAGTTGATAATTCAACTAGTAGGTGAGCATAAAGGAATTTTCTTGTAGATGAGAGTTATTGAAGGAAATTTTTCAGAGTAACAAATTGATTATAGACAATGGGAGGAGGAATCATTCAAAATGAGCCCTCAGTTCATGATGCTTTATTGTAGGATACACAATGCGTAGATAGATTTTGGAACTGTGGCTGGTTAGACTATTTCCTGAGGCTAGACGATTTTGATGAAGGTATTATATTGGAGTTTGCCTAGACATTTTTAGATGGAAAATCCATAGTAAAAGGGTTGGAGGTCATAGCAACTGAAGAACAAATTGCAGAAGTTTTAGGGTTACCAACTGATGGTGAACCTTACCCTATTTCTAAGGATGTCAGGTCAACCAAGGCTATATTCATGATACATGGTGACCCTCCACTCACTATTGACAAATAGGGTGCAAAAAAGAATCTCTCTGTCTGAGCCATGGAAGTAAGCAGATGTCTACATCATCAGATATATCACTTGTGAGGGTCGACTATCGAACCTGCATTTGGCACATATCAAACTACTGAGTCATATGATGCATGAAAGGAGAATGAATGTGCCCAATGTCCTATACAACCTTCTCTCCGTCATGGCAATGAAAACTCAAAAAGTTAGGGACAACTTTGTTTCCCACTATTGTCTAAGTAAATTGTTGGTTATAAGATCTCTTCATGGTGCAACACCTAGAATGACCTGGGAAGATTTTATAAAAGTTGATCAATATAGACCTAAGCAATTACAACCTAGGGTTTCACCTTAGACACGTAGGTCTAGCAGAAAATTGAGCATGGTTGAAGACACCTTTGGTGCTTCAACCTCTAGTGTTGACCCTGGTGTGAATCCTCCTACTGAAGAAAAGACTATAGATGTTAGTTCCTCTTATAATGAGCATGAAAAAGAAAATTCTCCATTAGATTTTGATAATGATGATGTTCCACTTGAAATTGTAATAAGAACAAGGGCATAGAAGAGGGAAGTCAAAGCAAGAAAAGGGAAAACGCAACCTGTACAAAGGGAGGCACCAAGCCCTAAGAAAAGGAAGGTTGGCACTATTCATCCTATAGCCAAATAAAAATGTAAGAGCCCTCTCAAGAAAAAAAAAATCAGCTAATGATATGCCTTCACAAAAAAACCCTAAGCTTGGTGGGACATCGTGTGAGAGCACTGAAGCTCCAATGGAGCAGGAAAATGTAGAGGAAGAAAATGTATTCGATAAGGCAACAAAAATGACCCTGGAGGATCTTGCTGCCATTGTAGAAGAAGTTGGGATTTGAGAACATGAAAAAAATCAGGAGTTCCTGTAGCAAGATCAAGACTAGGAGTTCTTGCAACAAAATGAGGAAATAGATCAAGAGTTCTTGCAAGAACTGCAAGAATGAGAACAAGAGACCCTACAACAAGAAGAGGAAAGAGAAATTGTACATCTACAACCTGAACTGATGGGACATCCTGAATCTATGCAGATAGTTCTATATGGGGAGCAGCCAACCACAAAAATCCTGGTAGGAATCCATAACCCTCCTGATTTTTCAGTGCATGCAACAATTTTGAATTTGTGGAAAGAGATACAAAGAAGAGAGGAGGAATGGAAAAAGGAAAATAAAAGATTGAAAAGGGAAATCCAAGAGAGGGATGAGATCATTGAAGAAAATAATGAAGATATTATCTTTTTGAAGGAGAGGGTGAGTGGCATTGCAACCGTGGTGCCACAAATCTTGGAATGTAGAACCTCTCCAAGGGTTTATGCTCTGCACCTAAAAGATAAATATATCTCCTTTAAATTGTCAAGAATTATTTTAGGTTTGAACCCCTCCATTGAAACTCGTACCGAATTTTTTAATGCTTATAGAATTGCCTCCCCTGAGATGAAAAATTTATTATGTGAATTTTATATGCACAATTTTGTTGTAACCAAAGACCAAGACTGGAACCTGCTACTTTATGTGGGGAACATCCAATTGAGAGAATTCATGTCTTGGGTACAAAATGAGATCAGTTGGGGTGAACAATACAATACTTATAAGGGGAAGGAATCCAATAATCCCCTTGCCATCAGGGTTGAATCAAGGAACCCCAAAGAAATTTATATAGATTGGAATAGAATGATCTTCAGGCCGAGCTATGGTAACAGGATTATGCCTTGGATCGAGGCAGTTTACAATGAGTATGAGGTGAAAACAATAGCAAAAGAGGACATTATGAGAGGATACCTATCCCAGAGATGGAACACATTAATTGATGAGCTGAAACAAGCTGAACCACATTCCACCCACAACTATGTTGCTGCAATCAAAAGAATTGAAAGGTATATGCAGATTGGGAGAACAAAGGGGCGAGAATGGCTTCCCCTAACATTTCAACCACCTATCCTCATGTGGTCTGTACCAAATTTTAGGTTCTACCGATATGACATTGTTGAGGAACATCAAACATGGAGGAGGCTCTAAAAGTTGGGAGGTTTTTACTGGAACCCTGATTTGCCCACAGCAGATACTGATATTGGATAGTTATCAGTTGTAGATTTTAGAGCCTTGGCCAAGCAGAAGCATAACTCTTCCCTTGCTGGAGGACCAACAAAACGTTAGGTTGGGGGGAGTGATGAGTCTATTTTTTGGTCTAGTTATGGGTATAATCTCTTGTTTATTTGTTGAAATTACCATGGACTTTGATATTACATGTTGATACTTTTATATAGTTTCTCTCAAACCTTAAGACATTTGGGACTAATTCCATTTCTGCCAGTTTTAATGATATTAACCTATTATGTGGACCATATATATTAATCTTGCATGTGGTTAATGAATGTTCTTTAAGGTAATTATGGCTATGCAATTATTATGCGTACTGACATTGCCATGCAGGCATGATTAAGAATTCTAAGCTGAGAAACATAGCCGCCAGTTGGACA
Source organism: Sequoiadendron giganteum (assembly GCA_007115665.2). Taxonomy (NCBI): domain Eukaryota; kingdom Viridiplantae; phylum Streptophyta; class Pinopsida; order Cupressales; family Cupressaceae; genus Sequoiadendron; species Sequoiadendron giganteum. Next base: position 596,787,451 of record CM021103.1, on the reverse strand, counting down.
TGCAAAGGAATTACATGAAGGTCAACCAAAGATGATGGTGGGAGATTCCCATGTCAACCGCATGTAACCGCCTTATGTCAATATTTAATGATATTGAGCAATGTAGGCGTTACTACAGTGGTCCAGTCCATATTTGGGCATGCATGTCTGAACAGATTCCCCTACATGTGTAACCGCTCTTCCACTCTTTTCTCCTCTTTCCCTAAATGGAATCCTCTCAGTTAGTGGGATTTGGCTGCCCTATTTTAGTTGATAAATAAGGTTTGGATCCTCCTTCTTTAGGAGTTGATTTCCAAGTTATTGTACAATCAAATAATATTATCAGACATACTTCTATATTTGCACTTTCCAATGAATGAAATGAGATTCTGAGTTTGCATTAGTTTTAGAGGATACTCATCCAAGAGGGCCCACTTGGTGATTAATTTATTCCTTTAGTTTAGTTAGATTAGTATTAGATTTTTTTTAGTCCTTAGTTAATAATCTGGCATTGAGTGTTCCTACAACCACTAGGATTTCATCCTGTGACTGTTCCTACAGCCAAAGCGGGCAGAGTAGTTTCTTGTTTGCTCAGATTTTCATTTTTGTCATTATCATGCATGTTCAGTTTAAGTTTCATTGTTGAGTAATGTCCAGCATTTACTTTATTTCTTTTCATGCAATTTACTTTCAATATTAAGTCTCCTTTAGTTGTAGAATGAAGATGACTACTTTGAAGTTCCTAGTGCACATATTATACTGACCCATTTCAAGTTTGCGTCCTTGGGTTGATAATTTAAATGTACCTTCATGATGGTTAATATGGTTGTTCAGGTTAGATGTCCAATCTTTGAATCATAGCTATAAAGGCTTAGTTATTGAAATCATTGTAGGAGCCTGACACCTATCAACCCACAATGCCATTTTTAGCTTTGAGTCTTAGGCCTTCTTATTCTTTTCAATCACCCTTTTAATAATCTTCATTAAGCTCTTGTTGCTATATTTAGCTTGACCATTTCCTTGTGGATGGTATGGGGAAGAATAAGAAATCTCTATGCCATGCTTCTCACAAAAATTAGTGAACTCTTCTGACCTGAAGCACATTGCATTATCATAAATGATTTTTTCTAGAACTCCAAACCTAATGAGAATATTATTCATCAGGAAGTCCATCACAACTTTACTTATTGCCTTTTTTGTGGGAATTGCCTCTACCCGCTTTGCGAAATAGTCAGTTGCAACAAGGATCCATGAATGCCCTCCACTAGATTTCTCTAATATTTCACCAATGAAGTCAATACCCCATTGTTGGAAAGGGGCCTGAACAAAAAATGGGCGTAAGTGGCAAGCTCCCTAACAACTTCAATTTTCTTGCAAACCTTTGGCAAGCATCACAAGTCTTAACAAACTTGTGGGCATCCCTGAAAATAGTGGGCCACCAAAATCCTACCCTTAAGATTTTATGAGCAGTTGTCCTTGCCATGTAATGGCCACCACATACCCCACTATACATTTATTTCAACAAATCTAGTGCCTATTTTTCATCCACACACTTAAGCAATACACCCTTTGGGCTTCTACACCATAATTTGTTATCAATATTTACATATTTGATGGCATGTAACTTTAGTGTTCTTTTCTCATTGTCAGCCATATCTATAGGGTACTGTAAAGTCTACAAATACTGGACAATCCTTTGTACTAGCCACATGTTTGCATGTCACAAATGGGGGCAACATCAATAGTCTCAAGTTGATTTACCTGATTAGCCTCCAAGTTAGTCTCTGCCATCAAATTGGCTAGACCCTATCCTCTAACTAACTTGGTGATTTGAACATCAATGTTGAATTCTTAGATCTTGTTGATCCATCTACATCTCCTCCCGGTAGTTTCTTGTTGAGTGAAGATGTCTTTCACAGTAGCACTTGGTACAAAAGCTATTACTATAACTCCCATTAGATATGTCTTGAAATTTTTTACAACCTTAACTAAAGCGTAAGCTTGATTTTCAACTGTATCATACTTAAGCTCTGCGGACTGTAAAGATTTACTAAATAATGCAATGGGTTGTTCAAAGCCCTCATCATTTTTTTGCAATAACACAATAACAATAGTATGGAAAGAAGCAAAAGAGAAAATGTGCATTCGTTTGGAAAAATCAGGAGACTTCAAGACTAGAGCCTCTTTAATTGCTTGCTTTATGCTCTTAAATGCCTGAGTAGGGTCCTCACTTCAAACCACCTTTTCTCATTTCTTCAACATCTTGGACATAGGTCTTGTAATCTCTGTAAAATTAGTTACAAATCTCCTTAAGAAGTTGATCTGACCAAAAAATGATTGAATGCCTTTCGTATTCTTTGGTTGGGTAATTTTTTCTATGGCAACCACCCTCTCAGGGTCAATTCTCACTCCTTCCTTAGACACAATGTGCCTCAACAATTTGCCTTCAGTGACTTCAAAAGTACATTTTTTTGGGTTCAGTGAGATTCCATACTCCAATGCCCTGATAAATATCTTCTTCAAGTGCATACAATGGTCTTCTTCTTTCTTGGAGTAGTTGTCAGATCATCTTCATAGATTGCCATAAACAAGTCAAAAAACTAAGAAAAGGCTACATCCGCAGCCCTTTGGAAAGTAGCACCTGCAGTTAGGCCAAATGAAATCCTGACATACACATAGGTGCCCCATGGAGTTGTGAATGCAGTCTTGTACTACTCGAACTCCTTCACTTTCACTTGGTTATATCCAAAAAAACCATCCATCATTGATAATAGCTCATAGCCAATTACTTTTTGCAACATGGCTTCCATTTTTGGTGGTGGATAGTTATCCTTTAATGATGATATGTTCATATTTCTAAAATCCACACATAACCTTATATCACCATTCTTCTTTCTGAGTGGCACTAAATTAGACACCCAAGAGGAATGTCTAATAGGCTTTATGATACCAACATCCCTTAACTTAATCGATTCCTCTTGCATTTTCAGGGTCAAGGTTGGATTGATAGGTCTCTACTTTTGATTGAAAGGCTTGGCATTGTCCTTCAAAGGAATCTCATGCTAGAATAATTCCTCTCTATATGATTTCAGGTCATCATATGACCAAGCAAAGATATGTCTATATTTCCTTAATAAGGCAATCAACATTGCCTTGATTTTTGGTTTCATTTTCTTTTCTACATACACTTTTTTAGGGGCATTTTCAGTCCCCAAATTCACTTCTACTAGATCCTCTAGATGGGTAGCAGTTTCTTTAACCTTGCTCTTGTATTGACTATTAAAGACCCTTTTTAATGCTACAAGGCCCTTGGAGATTTTTTTTGTCTTCAGCTGAATCACTTCATTCCCAAAGACTGTATCCTTACCGTCTACATTTTCAATGAATGTACCAAAATCAATCTCTTGACCTTCATATTCATCAACACATTTAAAAAAAAATAGAATATCTTCATCATCATTAAAGATTTTCCAATTATGTACGTTGTCGAGGATTGATGGCCTTGCTTGTACCTCAACCTTAGAGATACCTGTAAAATTTATATCATCTAGACTTAATGCAATGTTGGCAAGTAAGTTTGTCACTCTATTTTGTCCTCTTTCCATCCAGTAGATTCCAAAAGCATCAAATTGCTCAATTGAATCCAAAACAACATTTTTATATTAATTCAATATATTATTCTTGCATGCATAGCTAGATCTTACTTGGGATATCACCAACTCAGAGTCACTGATTACCATTAACTTCTTTATCCCATGTTTTTCATCCAGTCTTAATCCAAGTAATAATGCTTCATATTCTACCACATTGTTTGTGCAGACAAAGGACAAAGTGAAAGAAAACTTGTATGTGTTGCCACTGGGTGATACTAGCAATATTCTTGCACCAAACCCTTCCTTAGAACTTGCACCATCAAAGTAAATCTTCCATAGTCCATCCTTATCAGATAGTCTTTTAACTTCATTATCTATGAGTGCAGGGCACCTGCCACATTCTCTTGGTATTTCTTCCACCTTAAATTCACTGATATCAGTATCTACAAACAAAATTGTATCATCCTCAAGGGCATGCTCCAACATATGTGGCACTCTTGGTTCTCTGACCACTTGGACATCCTTACCATTAATAGGAAAAGTAGCATACAACATGTCACACTACATGCTACCTCCCGTGGAATCACTCCATTTCCTAGACAACAACATTCCATAATTGGGTGGGATATCTACTACCACCACACTCATCTTGAACTCTTTGTATGGATGAGCAACTAGTCTATAAGGGAGGTCATTGATCATGCCAATCACAAGGACTTCCCTTGAATCCATAGAATAGCACTTGCCATGGGTACTGTTAACTTTTAGTCCCAATGCCTCCATGATCTTGGTTGGCATGATATTGTTGGATGCTCCAGAATCAATAATACAATTTTTTTCAAAAAAAATCCCTCAACAATCAATGTGAGGAAGAATGGGTATATTTTTCCAAGACAGGCTAAGACTAAATTCCCAAGAAAAATATGAGGGATCTCAATAATCACTCCCTCAATTTCTTTATCTTTATTTTTCCTTTCACTCACTTTGGGTGGAGTGGACACCACTAATTCAGAACAGGTTGTAGTAGCACCATTGATAAGAGCTACTGCCTTTTGTTTGTGTTCATCAATCCTCATCATTTCAAGTAAAGGAAAATAAAATTTTACATTACTAACTGAAACATATCAATAGGAGTATATTTGGGCAAATCAATTTGGGTCATACCTTGCTCTGTACCACTCTCCTGTTGATTTTTTGTTGTTTCAGCTTTGAGCTTGGCATCTTGTCTTGCAACTTTAAAATTATGCTTTTGTTCCTTTGTCTTCACCACATGGGACTTGATCTCTCCATCTACTTTTGGTTTATCAACTTTCTTAGCCCAAATATTATCTCCCTTGTTTTCCTTAACTTTCATCGCTTCTACTTTGCCATCATTTTTTTGCTCTTTACCCTTCCCCTTCTATTCTTTGATAAAAAGACTAGTCGGACTACCTTGGTCACCACCAACTATTTTTTCCTTAGATGATATGAGCCTCTGGCTTGTGCAGCCAAAGCCACTGTATATCTTGTGATTTCTTCTTCTAAAGGTCTTCTCAATGGCACATTATATTCAGTTGTTTCCAATGTATACACCTCATTATCATTATCATCTTCATCAGAGAGAACTTGTTGGTGATATGTACTGGCGATATGCCTTTGGTCATCCACATCCATTTCATGAGTCTCCACATCATATGAGAATTCATTATCAACAAAATCAGAACCATCCATAATCATATTAATGTCAACATCATCCTCATTGGACTGATCACAATCTTCAGGTATATCTTCTTCAATCTCAACCATCTGTGCAACTGCACATTAAAGAGGAGAATGCGGAATTTTATATACCATGCACCAAGGAGTCTCATCAGCAAAATTGCTTGAATTTTTCTACAAAGGATCTAGGGTAGCTTTGTTTTGAGCATTTTTCTGGTTTTTAGGGATGGCCTTCCCATTATGCCAGTTTGTATTATATGGATGATCCTGCAACCGAGGATGTCTATCATTATTATGATAGTTGGTCCTTTCATTTGACAGACCTTTCTCTTGCCTGGCAATTCTATCAGTCGGATTCTTCATGGTACTAGTGAAATTATCAATCTTATCCTCAAGAGTACCTCCCTTAGCACCAAAATTTAGAACCTCTCTGTTTAGATTCTTGAGGATATTTACATCATCCCTTCTCCCAACTTTGCCAATTTCTCTACTAATTCTTCTACCTCAAAATCATCCATGACATTGGCAAATGCTTTGAGGTGGTCTTCACCACTCAGGGCATTATTTCTAGAGAATCTAACTAAAGCAGGCCTGAAATCTTCAAGAAATGGGTTAGGATAACCAGGAATCCCAGTGAAACATAACTGTTGATAACTTTCAACTTGCATTGGTCTCCTGGTAACTCGGTCTCTATGAGAATTTCTAGGCTTATAATCCTTTTGGTCATTAGATTGAATCTTATAATTACCTTTTCCATCTCCATAATTATTACCACCCCTTTTCTTCTTTCCATCATCATCTTCAGAATAAGCATTCTTGTTCTTATCACTTCCACCACCTCCACTAGTAGTATGCCCTTCAAACTTCTTCTTTTGTGATTCATTCTCAGAATGTCTAGAGCTTGAAGCTACTGGATCGGGAATGGAGATCTTAAGAAAGGGAATCTTTCTAGCTATCTTTGCATTGGTAGCTTTGATTTCAACTTTCTTCAACTCTTCTTGTAGTTTGTCATTTTCCAATTACAATCTCAAGATCTCAAGGTTTGGGGTGCAATGGATAGGGTAGGGTCAATCTTAACATTTCAGGTAGAAGTATTAATAGATTAAGTATTGGTACTTGTGTTGGTACTGGCATTGAAGGTATTATAGGTAGTTTTCTTTAGCTGATCAATGGGCCTCTTCCCATGATCTACATGTGATTTCTTAGTAGTATCAGAAGGATCTAAGGATTTGTAAGTTGCAACAGATGTGGTATAGGTATTAGTAGCAGAGATTCCCATTTGAATGGTCACCTTAGATGGATCAAGGGTTATTTTAGTATCAAACTTAGAAACATTTTCTTGAAATGCCTTTTGCCTCGCTTATTCTCTCATTTTTCTATCCTTTGCCTCCGAGCATCTCTTTCAAGCTTCTTGGCTTTAATTCTTTCCTCTTTTTCCCTTAACTCCTTTACTCTTTTCTCTTCCAACTCCCTGATTCTACATTCTTCTTCTTCCTTAAGCCTAAGTTCTTCCTCTTCTAAGGCTTGCATATATTTATCTATATCTTCCTCATTTTCAAGGATATCTCCAAACTCACTTCGCTTGGGGGTAAATAAGTCAAGATTAGTTGGTTCTCCCTCAAGGGGAAGGTGCACTTCTAAATTAGAGTATTCACCTCTAGGCTTAAAATTTCCACCATTAAAAATAGATCCAACCCCAGGAGTTAGAGGCTCTGAGAACTTATTTTTCTCCCAAAATTCCCACCTATCTTCCTCTCTTGACACATCGCGTTCATTATCAAATACTTCTTCAGTGGGAAAACTTCCTTGATCTAGCTTAGGCACCTCAATCTCTGATACTTCTTCATGAGTATTTGCACTATTTACTTCATTATTGAAATTAGGAGATGCATCATCGGGAGGTTCAGTAGACTTACTTGATTCAGCATGTTTCTTCACCCAGGTGGGTTGCTTGTCTTTTGCAAGCTCAGACTCCAACTTCTCTTCAGGATGCTTCTTTGTGTAGCTTATGGTTTTCTTCATTGTGTCAAAGTGACTCTCAAGATTCTCCTTCTCACTTTACTTTTGGGAAATTATCTTCACATAGGCACAAGAGACTTCAGATTCGCCACCTAAAACACTAGGAAATAGAAATTTACTACACTTTGGACTTGCACTTGTAATCTCTAAGAAAACTTTTAACATAACTTGACACGGGATGAAAGAATGAACCAGAACTTGACGCATAAAATGGATTTGACTTATTTGTAATGAAAATTTGAACCAATTATTCTCCAAGTAGTGAAGAACAATAAAAATATTTGACTTTGACTACACCAGATCTACCTAGAGATGTTGGACTTAGCACCATCCCCAGCAAATTCACCAATTTGTTGGTTATTTTTATAGAACCAAACTTGTTCTTACCATTTACCTATGAATCTACTAGAATCCAATGATTAGTAAAGGCAAGGATTTGCCAACAAATAGGTACTAGCTTGCTAGACTAGACCTTTGCTCTTCAAGCTTTACGAAACTTGGGAGGTTGGTCCTAAGAATGCCTATATGATACTCTCATTCCATTTTATCATAAACTTTGAAAACAAACATATATATCCCTATCAGATGCAAATAGACAAATTTCCCTAAGGATTTGGCAGACCCTTTAATGAATTGTACCTATAGCTAGGAATAAGTAGTACTTCAAACCACTATATTGTAATTATAGATGTAATAGAAATTGTTGTAAGGATTTGTGTTCTTTTTCAGGTACAAGTGGCTCACAAACATCAAAGGCGACCAAACAAATAGAATAGTGCCTAATTTGAGGGCGACAGATTCGCATATGCAATAAACTATAATACACTTAGCAAATGGAAACAAGTGTTTGTAGACTATTGTATATTACTTTGTAAGACACAAATTAATATGCCAAGAATTAGAAACTTCTTAACAATCCTTGAATTTCACAAATACAAATCTATGATCTCATTTAAGCACTTATTTAGCTCTTTAAACTAAAGCAAAAGATGAAACCACACATTCAATTGGAGTGACTGAAGATAAATAAATGAACCTTGATTCCTTTATTCATAATTTGAAAGCCAAAATTACAAAGAGAAACTAATCTAGGAACTTGCAAATATCATTCATATATCTTTGCTAATGTAGAACAATTAATCCTATTACAAATCTAAATGCATTCCTAAGACTTGACTTCAATCTATTTCTTTGTGCTTGAAATTATCAAAATTACTCATACATGAGCCAAATTTTGCTAAACCATCAAAAGACCTTTGTAATCAGCCTTGAAATCCCATTTATAGACATATGGGAGCAACAAGCATTGGTCCAAATTGTAGTTAATGTCATATTTTCATTTGACATACATTTCAATTTTTATTTCAAAACATTCCCAGGCCGTTATATTTGCACTAAATACAAAGTGGTGGGAAAGAATATAAGACAAAAGTTATTTTCCCTTTGTTGAAGAAGATATGTTAGCCTTCCAAAAAGCACCTTTCACATAGTATCTCCCTCGTGAGCCAAAATGTTAAACGTGTGCACGTCCAGTCAACAAATATTAAAACATAAAACCAATGAAAGGAAAATTGACCCATCCAAGTCAACATTCATGCCACCAATCTCCACGATGGGGATAGAACAATATTTTGCAATACTTTTACTAAAGCCTAATCTGTATTATTTCTAGGCTATGTATTGTTTCTCTCCTGTCCACTTTTCACCATTGTGGTCATCACCCTCCTTCCACAAGCCTATTCGATGAACCTCTCTAACCATTCATTATATTCATCTTCAGTGGGCCACTTCATATCTAGTAAGGTTTGCACCTTTACAATATGTTGAGTGTACCTTGCATTAATTAATGCTCTGGATTCTTTAACAAGTACATCAATTCTCATTTCAACTCCATCCATGTTGTCAACCTGGGGGTTCAACATGGAGTAATCAATTATAGTTAACACCCCCTTAGCCCAAGGCAACCATTCTCCTAATTCATGTTTACACTTGGAAAACTCCATTAGTTCACCCTGGTCATCAAATATTTTAGGCATGCCATGCTCCTCCATATCCCTAGACATATGTAATTTGTTTTGGAGCTACATCCCTAATTTCCCATGGAAAGTGGCTATCTCATTAATTAGATCAATGACTTGCAATATCTCAGGAATGTGAGTAGGGGCCTCTAGATCTTCCTGCATTTTGTACATCATCTCTTTTAGTGTTCCTACCCTAGTACTCTATTGGCTCTAGTCAGTTTGAAAAGCCATCTGAACCCACAAATGTTTGATGTTGGCCTCATGGATGCTCTTATAAGATGCCCACACATCATCAGCTTTATTGACCAAGTTGGTCACTCTATGTCTCAATACATCATAAAATATGTCATCTACCACTTTGACTACCTCTAGTTTGGCCTTCTTTGTATTCTCCTTTTCTCATTTCAAATCTTGATTTAACTTTTGAATCCTGAGAGACAAAGTCTCTCTATCTTATGTAGACAAGTTTGAGGCAGAACTTGTTGGAGATGGAAGACTCCTCTATGTTGTAGCAAGTGCCTTATTATGTTCATCCATTAGTTTGTTGTAACTATCCAACAACCTCATGTAGTTGGCCTCTGTAGTCTGAGCAGTATCTACAATTAACATTGCAGCATACATTTTCAATTGTGCAGCTACAGTATTAGTCATTTCTATTGCCTTCCTAACAATTACCGCTCCAATCTCCTTTTCCACATATTTTTTGAGATCATTTTTTCCCATTTTTGGAACCATAGACCAAATGGAAAGTGTATGAGTTTGGGGCTAAACCTAAGCGAAAGACCTTACTATCAAAAACCTCCTCAGATACAAAGGCATCAGTATCTTTCCTAATTGCATCCAATGCAATAGAAGATTATATGTCACATCTGGGCAATAAGAGTGTCCCACTTCCTTTCACCAATTTTCTCACTTCTTTTGGTGACATACTAGCAATTTATTGTATTATTTTATCTTCCTCCTCCTTTTTAGCTTCTTCCTGTAAGGAGGAGTCAACTTTCTCCTTCACTTCTTCAATCCTTATTTTAATGTTAGAGCCTTTGAGATGGATGGCAAAGTCTCTAAATTCTTTGGTCTTGACAAAAGCATCGTCACATATAAAATTTGCACAAGCCTTTATTTTGACATCATCATCCTCGACCTCACAGTAAACCCACTTTACAACCCTACTAAGAGGAACCACTATATTTAAGGCATCATCCTTGTCTTTAGGGAAATATTGATCCAGCTCCTACTCCATGGGAAAGTTCTCTCCAGATTCCTCTGGGTCTTGAGCCCCACCAATTTACTCACATACTGAATAATTCACTAATGGAGTGACTACAGGTTGTCCACTTGTCTCTTTTGTTTGCACGTGAATGCTTGGAGTAGATAATTGAGTTGGCTAGCCCCTCACTTGAGCATCATGGTTTTCCTTTGCCACCTTTTTCTGAATCTCAACTTGCTTCACTTTCTCAAAGAAGCTTTCATCACTAAAGTCACCAAGCATTAATTTTTCCTTCACAAACTTATCCTCCACCTCTAAATAAGGGTTGACATAGAAAGAGTTCTCCTTTAGAATATTATCTTCAATTGTACATATCCATCTCCTTGCACCCTTCCTTACATTAACTTCTTCATCAGTGGATAAATTCCTAATCACATCCTCCTCAAAAAGGAACTGACGGGGCCTTCCTAACAATCCTTTAGCTCTTCTTTCAATAGAGATTACCCCCTCAGGGTCACTAAACCTACCGACCTCTTAACTCAACCTATAATTGTTTTGAAGAGAACCAAATTGATGAAGGTTGATGCATTCCTCATCATTTAATTATAAATGTCAATCTAGGGCGGTGTCCATGGAAATATGCAAGAGGGAGAAGAAATCATTTGCATGACATTCTTTTTCTACAAATAGAATTGAAAGGTAATATATGAAAGAAATTGTTGGAAACAAATCTAATATAAAAGATGGTAAATGAAAATGATGGAATGAAATCTATCTTAAGAAGAATTCAAAGGGAAATTCTGGAAATGTAAATAACAAGGAATGGAAAGACTGCTAGAAAATAAACTTTGAAATGAAAACTACAAACAACTACACTACTATTGCTAAAAATTGAACTCTATTATTTTATAAAGCTCTTCCCTCTTTGATTCCTTGATTGCAATGAATTTATAGAATTCTAAAAGATGAGTCTTATAGTTGTGCAACAACTTGCTAGAAGATAGGAACATGTGTTGGGGGAAAAGATAAGTTTTTGCTTCATCTTGTTGAGTCAATCTCCTTTGGTCACGTCCAAAACAAATATGTCTATTTTTCAGCCCTTTAACAAGTTCCAAAAAGGTGTTAGAGAGTTGAAAAATTCATGCCTTTAGCTTATGTATAATTAAAGCTCATAAAATAGCTCCTAGATGTTGGCAAAAAGGTCCAAGTTTTCCAAAACTATCTCCTAGATATGCTCTATTTGTTTGCACAACCCAACAACCTGCCTTAGATGATCTGAATTTTCCCTATATTCTCTCAACTATTGTCCCTTAACTGCTCAAAGAATCCCAAACTACTCAACCTCTTCATAAATGCTATCACACTTATCCTTCAATTAGATCCTTCTTTAGCTCTGGAAGTTCCAGAGCATGAAAGGAAATTTTTAGAGCATCAGACTGGTGAAGTTTTTTCTCAAACCATGAACTGATTTTTTTCATGAAATTTAATGGATTTTTTTGCCTTCTTGTCTCCTAATTTTTGTCCAAAAATCTCAAGAACCCAAATTGTAATTTTCAATATATAATGAAATCTTTACCGCTCCAACTGAAAAATCCCTTACTTTCCTCGTCATGCTCAGTTTTGATAAACTTCATAATTAAGCAAAATACATGCTTTTATTTAGCTAATAGATGAGACATTTTTCATCTCATCATCTTCCCCACACCTAAAATTTTCCAAGTCCTCCTGCAACTTATAGTGAGCTTCCAAAGGCAATTTTTTTTCACTTTTATTCAATTTCTTTGGAGATTTTCTTAGAGGTGCACTGGAGATGCTTCTAAAGATATTTTGAGTTACTCTAGAGCCATCTACAGCTTGTTGTCTTTTCTTCATGGTCGATTCTGAGAGATTCAGAATGTCTTCAAATGCCAAAATAAATCTGCAAAAGCTCTTGGGAGTAGCAACTTTTATAAGGAAATGCATTTTTTTTAGCTTTAAAAAAGAAGACATAACATGTGTAAAGCACTTATTTGCATAAAATAAACCTACTATATCCTACTCTACTTATTGATGTAGAGATAGGTTACACAAAACCATTAACTCGTTGTGGAAAATAACATCGTTTTCTCAATGGATGGATCCATGCATTCAAATTTTTGAAAGAAGAGAAAAACCATGAGAAGAATATGGCTAAATATTTTAACTCTGATACTCCTCCTTCCTTTGAAATGGAAGCTTTCTCCATAATTTTTTATTCTAGTAAATACATGGGTTGATTGGAAAGATCTTGCAATCCTTCCTCACATTTTGTTGCATGCATGATTGGATGCAACTCCTTGTCCTTCAAATATCTGATAAAGCATCCCTCCTTGGACTTTGAAGGTTTCCAAACAATAATCCTTTTCTTGTTGGGGCATGAAGTCATGGTCCTCTAGTTGAGGAGATTGCACAAGATTTGTCACATTTTCATGCAAGAACCTCTTCCTTTGGATCTGTTATTTTTGGGGGTTTTTTAAAATAATAAAGCAGGGAATTTCTAAAATAATAAACCTAAAAATTTTTCCAAACTATTTTTTCTTGTGACCTAATATCACTAGATCATCAACAACTCCCCAATGACACCTTTCCCCGACAATAGCGCCAAAAATAATGAAGTTTGTTGCAATCCTCAACATTTAATTATAAATATCAATCTAGGGTGGTGTCCATGACAATATGCAAGAGGGAGAAGAAATCATTTGCATGGCATTCTTTTTCTACAAACAAAATTGAAAGGTAATGCATGAAAGAAATTGTTGGAAAAAAATTTAATCTAAGAGTTGGTAAATGAAAATTCGAGAATGAAATCTAACTTAAGAAGCATTCAAAGGAAATTTTTGGAAATGTAAATAACAAGGAATGGAAAGATTGCTGGAAAATAAAATATGAAATGAAAACTACAAACAACTACACTACTACTGCTAAAAAATAAACTTTGTTATTTTATTAAACTCTTCCCTCTTTGATTCCTTGATTATATTGAATATATAGAATTCTAAAAGATGAGACTTATAGTTGTGCAACAACTTGCTAGAAGATAAGAACATGTGTTGGGGGAAAAAGATAAGTCTTTGCTTCATCTTGCTAAGTCAATCTCCTTTGGTCATGTCCAAAACAAAAATGTTTATTTTCAACCCTTTAACAAGCTCCAAAAAGGTATTAGAGAGCTGAAAAAGCCATGTCTTTAGCTTATGTATAATGAAAGCTCATAAAATAGCTCCTAGATGCTTGCAAAAAGGTCCAAACTACCTAAAGTTATCTCCTAGATATGTTCCATTTGTTTGCACAACCCAACAACCTACCTTACATGCTTTGAATTACCCCCTATATGCTCTTAAATGTTGTCCCTTAACTGCTCATAGAATCCCAAACTACTCAACCTCTACATAAATTCTATCACACTTATCCTTCACTTAGATCCTTCTTTAGCTCTGAAAGTTCCAGAGCATGAAAGAAAAGTTCTAAAGAATTATACTGGTGATATTTTCTCTCAAACCATGAATTGGGTTTTCGTGAAATTTAATAGATTTTTTTGTCTTTTTGTCTCTTAATTTTAATCCAAAAATATTAAAAACCCATATCGTAATTTTTAAGATATGATGAAATCTTTACCACTCCAACTAATAATCTCTTATTTTCTTCATCATACTCAAACTTGATAAACTTCATAATTAAGAAAAGTACATGCTTTTATTTAGCTAATAAATGAGACATTTTTTTGTCTCATCACAAACCTCTCAATACCTTCCTTTGAGGTGTAGTTGAAATATGCAAATTCAACATTAGGATTCAAAAGGGATGCCTTCCTTATCTTTCTAAAGCGTTTCTTATCCATAGCATCCAATTGCCACATTGCTTCCATAAAAGCTTCTATTTGACACATATATTGGCAACTTATGAGGTGGAACTGGGGTTCCACAAACACTGATTGTTGTGTAATTGGTATGAAGATACCAGTCTCCCCAATTGAATTTTCTTTTGGTGTCCTCATACTCCAAGGGCCTCAACATCTCCTTGATACCTTGTGGAATTCTATACATGGGCTTCAAACCTAGCTGCTCAAGCACCAAGAATTTGAAAACATTGTAAAACATATTGTCCCAAATATGTGTTTATATTTGTATTGGCAACTCATTATCCATGTCATCTCTTTCTCTTAATTTTATGTAGTTCCTCATCACTTTCCTTCTCTTCCAAAGTAGTAAATACATCAACAGGGAATAGTGTCTGCAAGACAATGGACGAGCAACATCTTTCAATTTCACTAGGTCCTCATGTAAATGCTCAGCAATGTAGGAAGCATAATCCCAAGCTTTGTTCTGATACTTTTGTTGAATATCAATTGCTAAGGTCATCAGGGCAATGCCCATCTTAATGTCATAATCCTTATGTGAGACTTGGCATTTTGCATAATAGGTATTCTTGAAATAATCTTCAAATTCAACACAATCAAAAGGTTCCATCTCAAGAGCGCTAAAAGGCACACAATTCTTCTTCAAGTCATACCTCCTATGTATAGGCAAGACACCTCTCCTATACCCAAATTTATTCTACTCATATTCATTGTACAACTTGTGGAAATTAATGGACTCGGAGGCAGATGGATTCAATTGAAATGCTTCCATTATCTAGCTTGTTGGGATTTCCAGCATGGGAAAGAAGTCAGGAAATCTTTTGATTGTTTTTTCCGGCGGATCATAGCACCTGGCCAACTCCAACATCAAATCTACCTCTACAAACACATTTGGGCATACTAACTTGCCTATGTCATAAGCCCATATGTTGCAGGTCGGGTGTTCAACATTTCTCCTTTTGAAAACATATTAAAACAAATTCCAACCACTCTGTGGCACTGCAATATCATAAATCCCGGAGGTGGCATCCTCAAAATGGGTAGTTAGGACACTCTCACTAGTTTTTCTCTTTCCCACCTTCTTCTTTACCTCCTGAGTTGAGTCCTTAGGAGGCTCCTCCATTAACCTAGGATGATCCTTCTTTATAGTTCTTTGCTTTTTAGGATTTTCTATTACTTCAAGTTTGGGTCTCTTAACCTATTTCTGAGTAGGTTTTCTTTTAGGTTTATCTCTAAACCCGCTAGGTTCACTCATTATTACTACGCAATAAAACTAGGGTTTTCAAATAACAAAAAATTAAACCTTAAGCTCCTTAAATTCATAGGGCTCGAAATTAAAAAATAACAATTTCACCTTTTGTACCCCAAACCCTATGAATAATAACCTTAATTCCTTATGAGTAGACATAAATGATAATTTTAAACAAAAACCCTGGCTACTTACCCAATTCTTGAACTATCCAATGCATAATTTACCACAGAGACCAAGAGATTAACTTACTCGGGAAAAAGTTGGTTGTTTCTCTGAATTCACCTTACCAGGAGCTTCGCTTTCTTCACTTCTTTGACTAACTTATTCCTCTACTCGTGACGACTGCAATTATGAATGAAAATACTCAACAACCTTCTTAATACCCCATAATTGAAGTGCATTCACCATTAATGGTTGATGAATTGTTCACGTGAGCGAACTGATAAGTAGTCATTCTATTTTAAAACTTAGTCGTCAATCTTTTGCATTTAAAACATGATCAACGATCCTCCTTTAATATTGCCACATGATTTTTACAACAATGCCCTAAAATAGTGATGGAATCCTAAGCGATTGCCACATAGCCATCCACTAGCCCACAATACATCACGAACCCCATCTCTCATCGCAGTAATACCTCAAAGTTATGTCCAAACTTCGGCGATGAGTGACACACCCCTGCTAGAAGGAATATTCCACATCACTTGTCGCATAAATGACAAGGTTACATTTGTATTTCGGCGAATAACATGTTCCAGTGGTACCACAACACATCGCTTATCATTGTAACTGACATGGGGCCGAGCATGCTTTCAATGATGGGAAACCCTAGCGATAGCACCAAACTTGGACACATGGAGATCACACCACCTCCTTTCAATCCATTTCCATCGCTCATCACAAAAACTGTGAAGAACCATGAATTAATTATATGATGGCACGACATAAAGATAAGATAATACCCATCGCTCATTGCTGAAAAGAAACTTGAAGTTGAATTTTTTTAGCAATAAGCGATACACAAGGCCCGCAACCATATCACTTGTTGCGGTAATCAATCACGGAGAGCAGTAACTTTCAGCAACATGCGATATAAAGGGAAAACAAAGGCTAGTCGCTCATTGTGATAATGAGCCTGACAGCGAAAGTAACTTCAGCGATGAGTGAACACTTTAGTGATTGAAAATTGCACGTGCAAATAAGATGTTTTAAGAGAGGGGGTCTCCTAGGGAAATGTATGATAAGGTCTTAAAAGATTGAATAACAGTTAAGTGAAGGATGTAAAGGCCAAACAAGGCTAATAAATCAGCCCTATAAAATAAAGAAATTCATGAACTGTAGGAGTGTGAAAAGATTCAACGATGGGTAAAGGACATCCTAACCATATGGGGTCGGTCATAAAATGGATTTCAATGACAAGTTATTTTTTCATGATTGAGGAGTGGCTGATAGCAGGTCAAAAGATAAATAAACAAAGGGACAGGGGTTTAAAGACAAAGACCAAACTCTTTCAATGTAAAACAATCCTCACATAGAACCCTAAACCGTAATCCTAGATGACCCAATAGACATCCAGGAAAATACTTTCTCAAGATCAGTGGAACATGAAAATTTATATGAGGGTTCCACTAGAAGTAATCAATGATAATAAAGACAACACCCCCAACTTGATAAATGGCATTGCAAGGTGTAGATCATATAGTGCTAGTGAATTTGGGACAAAAAAATAACAATGGAAAATCACATGAATTTGCATTCATGTGAAGGTTTAGGAGTATCAAAGGCTAGAAGAAACAAAATTACCATCACAAATGATAAGAGACATATTTGCAAAGAACAAATGAAGGACAATTTTTAGAAGTCTGAGAGCTC
Source organism: Sequoiadendron giganteum (assembly GCA_007115665.2). Taxonomy (NCBI): domain Eukaryota; kingdom Viridiplantae; phylum Streptophyta; class Pinopsida; order Cupressales; family Cupressaceae; genus Sequoiadendron; species Sequoiadendron giganteum. Next base: position 596,769,939 of record CM021103.1, on the reverse strand, counting down.
GAGGCAGTAAAAGAGGATAGTCACTATGGAGAAGACTTCAAGAATGACAGTCATGAGTAGCATTTGTACAACCAAAGGGCAGTCCATTTAAAAGGCGTCATTGTAGGGACAATCTACAGAGAATATGGTAGATATTAGATGACTCTGAAGGACATGATGACAGTGGTTTGAATCAAGGGCAGTCAAGTACATGATGGTCTGGTGTATTATTCTATGAATCATGCATTATCTAGAAGCAAGGTAATCAGGAAGACAATCACCTTGCAATAAAATGATTCTTCATATTACAGACTTATAAGATATTCATTCCAAATAGTCATGTATTGATGACATAGTCATGGGGTAGACAAGATTTTCAAAGTCTAGCATAGGGATAGTTTGAAGACCTCATGAAGATAGTACATCTCATAGTGAATACTCTTGAATCTTATTTCCTTTAATATTCGTACCTCTGTTATGCTCTTTTATTTTAATCAATATTTCTAGTTCTTTCATGCATAGGTTTCAAAGGCTTTTATGGCTATCATTAGAAACCAAGTTGACTATTTTCAACTCATGCATATCTCTGACAAAGATTAGTTTTCCTTCAAACAAAATAGTAGGATCCCATGAGAAAAAAAAAGGGGCAATAGGTATGACATCCCTTTGATTATATTTTGAAGGCAGTCTGCAAAAATAGTCATGATAGGAGCAAAACAAGGAAGCTTTTGCTATAACAATTTCTCAGGCTATAGTTGAGATTGTTCATCTCACCACACATTGTTGGTTGAAGATGGTTCATTGTACAATTGTGGTTGAAGCATATGTGGAGTTTTGGGACATGGGACATAAATCACCTAGTGTGAGTGCTTGACTCAGGTTGGACTTCCATTGGGGTTTATAGTAACTCATGTATTAGGCTCCCATAATCATGTTGCTCTAGTAACCCACTTTGGAGAGGTGTTTACATAGGGAGGTTGCCACAAGTCTCATTTAAATAGTCATGAAAGGGAAGAAATATAGAGGGTAGTGATTTCACTTTCAAAGGATAGTGTTCAACACAAATGATCAAAGTGACAACTGATCAAACATGGAAGTGATGATGAAGGAACAAATGCAAAGGGTAATTTACAAGGTCAAAAAATCATGTACAAAGCACAATGAACAAGGTCTCAATGTTTATGATAATCATAGTAAAGTATATGACAATGTTATTTAATAGTAACTTAGTGACAATGAATGTGATGAGAAGACTGTGTTGACGATCCTTGAGGGCAAGTTTGTTACTTGGGGCAGTGTTACAAAAGATCAACATGACATAAAGGGATCTAAAACTGGTTTCCCATCTCAAGGGGGAAAATATTGAGTCTTTGGCAGAGTTCAAGATTTGAATGGAAAAGTTGATAGAAGACAGCCATAAATCAAATATAAAGTGAAAGAGATCACAAAGTACAGTCACTAAGTGGGTAGTGAGTTGTTAGTATGGCATGATAGTCTACAAAATACAAGATAATAGTTATCAAAGACAAGAAAAGGATAACAATGATGATAAATGAAGATCTATTGAACAATCCACCAAGTAATGGGAAAAGCATAGGCACTTCAAACAACCATGAAAGGATAGTGCAATGTCAAATGGTAAAGGTGAAAGTCCTATTTATGGGCTGATAGTAGCAGTCATGAGCAATTTTTGAAAAGGACAATCAACAGTCCACATTACCCATGCAAAAAGCAATCATGCAAAATGATTGAGGGATTATTTCAAGACCTAAATGCAAGATAAAGTCATCAATATTGAGTACTCAGGTCTGTCATTAGTAGGTTAGGATGGTAATGTCATAAGTTTAAAGAGCTACATAATATTAAAAGAAAGTACCCCTATGCATTCAAGTGGAAAAGTGTCACTTTGAACCAGTTACAACCATGTTATGAATTTAAGCTACATTAAAATGTTTGTTTTATGTAAGATGGAGTTACAGGTGGACTCTCTTTAAGTAATGTGAAATTTTCAGTGAATTCACCTACTATAGTACATTGAGAAGTATAGATAAAATAGTGACTATATGGGAGGTGGAAAATTGCATGGCTTGGAGAGTCATGATAAATTTGGATAGGTCAAGAGCAACGATAAATTAATGTAAAGGAAAAAGTATGATGTTCAGTAGTGAAAATGGGGTATATTTGAAGATGAGAGTAAGAGGGTGAACTATGTTGTTAATGTTGGCAACGCATAAGGAAATCTCTTAGGACAAGGTGTGACAAAATAATCATATGGCAGTGCTTATTTTACTTATTTTTAATGAAAGAATGAAGATGGAGGCAACATAAATGCATGAAACATGTGTCAAGAGAACCCTTGAAGTTCTCCTATAGCCTCCCAAATCTTGTGACTTTTCAAACTCTTCCCACATGCCCTATCATCATGCAAGAGGCAGTTTGGAGAGTAATGAGCAGTTGGAGAGCATCTAGGAGGTTGAATGAGCTATCCAATAGGTTGAGGGAATAAAGGAGGCAGTTTTGACCAATTTTGAAGCTTTCCCAAACATCTAGGAGTTGTTTGAGGTGCTTTGATAGTACACAAAGTCAAAGCATGACTTTTTCAGCATTCTAATACCTTTTTGGAGTAGTTTAAGGGACTGAAAAGTAGGGGAAACTATTTTGGGTGACCAAAGGAGTCTTGACCCAACAAGTTGATGCGAACACATGTATTCTTTCTCAAGCACATGTTCCTAATATCAATCAGTTGTTGAGAAAAATATAAGGAAGCTTTATTAGCAAATTAGAGTTATTTCTTTTCTCTCTAGTCTTGGCATTGTAACTTTCAAGTTATTTCTAGTTGGAGTAGCAATGAAACTCCACTTGCAAGCTTGTACACAACTATGTAAACACTTCTTTTGATCAATAAAAGACAAGTAATTTTCCTTCTCCAATCTATATTTTGTGTGCAAGTATAAATTATAGATGTATTTTCTGTGATTTGATACAAATCCTTGATGTATGTCTCATTATTTAAGCACCTTTTTGTAGAAATATGCATATCTTATGTAGGTCATAGGTTATGATAATAGTTGTTTTTCCTTTTAGAATTGAAAAATACATCATCTTTGCTATGAAATACTTATGTGTAAGCATGTAGAAACCTAAGTTGTGCATGAAACAAATAGTTCGTTTTGGTCATATTGTAAGTCCTAACACTAGTATAGGCTCTGAAATAATCATCTACTGTATCACCTTTTAGAGTTTAGGTTCATTTTCATGTTATCCTTCTCTCTTTTCCTCAACAAGCAGCAGTAGGTAGCTTAGTTTAGGTGATAGAACCATGAGAACCAACTCACTCTGGAGGTTAACTTCCACATCCTAAACCCACAATCAGGGGAGTTATCCCATGTCTCACCAGTAGACTAAGTTTTGCAACTCAGTAAGGGTGCACTATTTGGGGATAACAATACCCAATATAAATAAGGGGTTAGTGGTTTTGTGGTACATGGTTTTGTCTCACCACTAGTTGTATTTTATGTGATTGTATATCTATAAAAGCAAGCACATGTTTAGTGGTTAAGGTTGGCTAAGTGAGTGGGCTGTCATTATTGAGTCTTTCTGAGGATTGCATATGTGCATCATGGCATGGGATGTGTGATTTATGTTGGACACATGAGGATGCATTGAGAGGATTGATGCTTTAGAGGTATTCATTGTAATTTTTGTATTGCTTTATTTCTGAATAATATGATGGAGTATGGATGCTTTTGGGGGCTGGGTTTTTCCCTCCTGAGGATTTTCCCAGGGTATATCTTGTGTCAACTTTGATGGGTATGTTGTCTATTCTCTTGTATATGGATTCTGAGTACTTATTTGCATATATTTCTCTTTTGGGCTATGTGGAAATTGTCATTAGATGGTTGTAAGACATCTTGGGTTGTGAGAGCAATCTTGCATCACCCAAAATAATTATTTCAAATTTTGCTATACTTTAGTCTTGAATAATATTCTGATGAATAAATTGATGTAATAAGGGTCAAAATATTTATTTAATATTTTCCCAAGGTCTTTGGTAGTTGCACTCCTATAAGTTGCACACATGTTAGTGGGCGTTTCTAAGCATATCCTGGGAATATTCCACTTTGGCGTCCATCTTGAAGAGTGGGAGCATCTTGCATGATATTTTATTGCATGTTTGAATGTGTCATAGCATGAAATTTTAAATGGGGCACCCAAGTTTCCATGTCAATACATGTTCATTCTAGGTACTAAGTGGAGTTATAGAGTGGTCATAGTCGACCAATTTTATTGATTATTGGTGGAGGTGGCCATGTGCAACTCATGTAGCCTAGTTAATGATTTTATTCCATTCTTGAGCTCTAATCCATCTAGGTGTGGGTTTTTGGAGCCCATTTTGTGACTTAATGACATTATTTTCATAGATTTACAAATATTGTTGAAAACTCTCAAAAATATGGCATTTGATTTTGGAGTGGTTACTCATGGTGGTTTTTGGTAACCACAATGGTTATCCATAGTTAATCATCTCATAAAAATGAAGGAAAAATTAGTATTATTTGGTTTTTCAATATGCAGGTTGAAGGCAGACTATAACCCAGAGTTGAGGAAATTATTTTCTAAGATTTGAAGGAGAGTATCCTTGGGCATGGATTTTTGGTTTGGAGCTGTATAACACTTGTTTGTTCAAACTAGAAGAATAATTTTGCAGTAGAAAAATATTTGGAATTCATGGTTGAGGTGTTGTTATTGAAGATTGAAGGTTGTAGGAGCTATAATTGAAGTGTTGGAAGCTAATTCAGGGAAGGGGAAGTATGTTTCTCATTCTCAACCATTTTATCTATTGTAGTTCACTTTTATTTCTGATTTGAATGTATGTTTATCAGCCCAAGAGGTTGCAACTATTGTAATTTTAGTTTGGAGAAGAAACTATGTTTGTAGGAGATTCAATTGAAATGAGCTTATCTACAGATTTCTAAATCTAATCTTGGTTGTTTGAATTCATGTTCTTTGTTGTTTAAGAGAGAGTTATGATCATGTTTTGGCTTGCCTATAATTATTTTTTTAGAACATTTAAAGTTTGTGTTTGATTGCATGTAGATTATGTTGTAGGAGTGGTATAGTTTGGTAATTATGGAAGCCATTGGATTTCATTATTATTGTAGGTAATACATATTTAAATCAAAAATCATAATTACCTCCAAAAGTTAGATTTATGTTCAATGATTTTCTTCATGAGAGAAGGGTTTTTATGTTGATATTAAAAAGACTCTGAGATAGAGTTTGGATTGGGATTTGATCCTGGTTACTTGTCTTAGTCTTCATCTTCAGGATTGATCCATTTTCAAATTTATTCATGTATTGTGCACTAAGCAATAAAGGATTTATTTTTCATGCTTTTTGCTAGAATTATGTGTTTTGAAAGTTTGAAGTTTTGAGAGAGGGATGTGTGAGAATGCTACTTCGTCAAGACAAAGGAGAAGGAAAATGATAAGAAGGAGCAAGAGGGGGATGAGGAGAATGATATGAATGAGGAAGAGGACGAGGATGAGGAGAAGTAGAATAGGGGGAAGAAGAAAAGGGAGGAGGAGAAAAAGAAGGAGAGGAATGAGAATGAAATAAGATGAACAAGAAGAAAAAAATTAGGATGAAGAAGAGGAAGATGATGAGCAGACAAGGAGGAAGATAAAGAAGAGGATGAGGAAGAGGATGAAGAGGAAGAGGAAGAATAAAAACATAAGGAAAGGGAAGAGGAAGATGAAGAGGAACACGAGGAAGAGGAGGAGGAATATACAAGGGAAGAGAAAAGGAGGAGGAGGAGGAGGAGACAAAGATGAAAATGAAGAATAGGAGGAGGAGACAAAGATGAAAATGAAGAATAGGAGGAAGATGATTAGGAGTAACATGAGGAGGAGGAAGGTGAAGAGGAAGAGGAGAGGGAGGAGGAGGAGGAAGAACCATAGATGGAAATTCTAGGAGAACAATAATGAGTGGAAGTATAAGGATGAGGTGAAGGAGGAGGAGGATCTAAGAAGATGATAAAATTGATAGAAGCGAAAGAAGAAGGAGAAGAAGTAGGAGAATGAGAACGAGAATAAAGAGAATGAGAAAAATAAAGAGAAGAAGAGAAAGAGAAAGAGAAAAATACGAAGAAGACAAAGGAGAAGGATGAGGAAGTGTTGGAGGAGGTGGAGAAGGAAGAAGGAGACATAGATGATGATTATGATAAATAAGAAGGATGAGGAGAAGGTGAAAGAGAAGGAGGAATAGAATTGGGAGAAGAAGGAGAAGGAGAAGGAGAAGGAGAGAAAGGAGAAGAAGATGAATGAGGATGAGAAGGAGAAGAAGGTGGAGGAGAAGGAGAATAAGGACAAGGAAAATGACAAGGACAAGGACATGGACAAGGAGAATAAGGAAGAGAGTGAGGAGAAGGAGAAGGAGACGAAGAAAGATAAGGAGAATAATAAGGGGAAGGAGAAGAAGGAGAAGGGAGAAGATGGAGAAGGGGAAGAAGGATAAGAAGGAGAAAAAGGAGTAGGAGGAGGAAGAGGAAGATAATTAATATAATAAGAAGAAGAAGATGGAGGAGGAGGAGGAGCAAAGGCTCTTGTACCAACAAATATATAGGAAATTATAGAGGTGTAATAAGTAGTTTTTGGGGATGTGCCACAAGGATTTCCTCCCAAAGTAGACCATGATCATGCCATTCAAATAGTAAAATGGAATTTCCTTTCATACATTACCTCTTCCTTGAGGGTACACCAAAAGGTTAGAGTAATAGAAGAATAGATTCAACACCAACAAGAGGCACCCTTTAGTCTCAAGTAGAACAAGGAAAATGCAAATAGAAAAATGAAGAGGCAAGTGGATTAGCACAAAATTTTGACACAATTAGTAATACCTGAGCTAGATGGAGAGGGAAGACCCATCGTTGAGCCTAGGATTTTTTCTAAACATGCATTAAGAGGCTTAGGATTGGGACTATCGTAGAGTAACTCATTATAGGTAAGTATTTACATGTTGAATTTGTCACATGGGAAAATCAAGTTTTTATGTATAATAATTCACAATTGATCAATGATAAGGATAATGATTGTATGAAGAGGGGTCATGTTATGCCCTCAATCCTATAGTGTGCATAGGGTTATGAGTAGTCAATTTGTGGCTACCTTAACTCTTGATTAAGTTATATAATCATCAATATTCTTATATAGATAGTTAAGTTGGCCTAGGTGGCATCCAAGCCATAATTATGGTATATATAGAAGGTATACTCTATTGAATATCACTATATTGATTATTGTGTTCTTAGTTAAGACTATTGGAGGTAAACCCCTCAAAGTGGTTTAGGAGGTTCCCCCCTCAAACTAGTGTATTATTATCAAAGTATTTGTAACATTCCTATTATATTCTTCTATTATGCAAGTTATTTCATTAAAAGAAAGCCCATATGAAGTGGATGTACAAAAATTGTATACATTAGTGGTCTTTGAATTCATTACTATCTTTCTCATTAGATCTTGCATCCACTCTTTTCTCTACCTGCTCTATCTCATGAATTAGTGCATCTAGGTTTAAGATGGGAGGGTAAAAAGTGAAGGTCAAGGACCAAAATGACATTTATAGGAATGGGTGTGAGAGGTAAGAGGTATGGAAGTCATGATAGGTTGGGACAGAGGCATAGAAGAGGAGAGATACTTGAGGGAATTCTAGTTGCAAACGAAGATGTAGAACGAGAGATAAATATAGCAGGAGAGGATGTAGTAGATGTAGTAGATGTAGTAGTGACATGACAAAGAGAGGTAATGATGGGTAGGGTAGTAGTAGATTCTACATGCATAGAAGTGTAATACAACATACGGGATGTGGGTATCTTGGGAGATGCATAATTAGGAGGAAAGCCACAAGGATCAAGGAAGTTGGAGAAATGATAAAAACTATGTGCGATACACTGGTATAAGTATGAGTGACATTATGAGGATGTAGTGGTACTGGAAGGACTAATAATTGGAAGATGGATCAATGTTGGAAGTGGGAGAGATGGTGGATATACTAGTAAGAGTAGATGAAGCAATTTTAGCACTATTCACTTACAAGATTTCTAATCTAAATGGTTTATTTATAAACATTATGAATTATATTTTATATTAGCTATCTATGTAGGGTTTCCCACTTTAGCCAAACTAGTAAAGCTCATTTACAAAATATTGGCCATTCACACGAGTATCATAATCCTTATTGTTGTTCTAAACATGAGCACCAAAATAGAACTTAGTTTCATTGGGTTGTGTGGCCATGCTAGGGTTTAAACTATTACTCCTTCTCAATAGAATATTAAGATCTTTAATACCTACATGACATAAATAAAAGATAGAACTTGTAGACATGGAAAATGTAAAATTTCGATTCGACACATTTGATCCTGATTACTAACAACATTTCCTCCTAAATCATACTCTCAGTTTTTCATCATATTCCATCTCTTAATTTAATGAATCATTATTCATTTGATTAAATTCTTTTTCTTCCATTATTAAATTAATCAATTTAATTTAATTAATCTTACATTTTTGTTTAATTAAATAAATCATTTTATTTTATTAAAATCTCTAAAGTCCTCGTATTAAATTAAATAAATAAAACCTTATTTGATTTAATCTAACATATTCCTCCTTAGTTAAATAAATCAAAATCATTTATTTAGTTAATCATTTCTTCTTAATTCTGATTTAAATTAATTCATCTATTTAAGTCAAAATTGTCAAATCATCTAAATCCTTCATTAAATAAATCAAATCCTTGATTAAGTTAATCTCCCTCATTAAAATCCTCTAGAGAATGCAACTTGCATAATAAATCAATTACTTTTATTTATTTAATTCTCTATTTTCCCTCACATGGCATCAAAAGGGAATATTCCCTCATTTGAATTCAAAAAGGCCAAGTGGGCTTGGTCCTTCCAACAAAACATTTAATGCCTCTTACATGTCCTTGTGCATTGAGCCAAGTGACATTAACTTCATTCTTTTTTCCCTCTCACATGTCATTTCTCAAATTCGAAATTCCAACTAATTGCATTTATTGGCACTTTGGCCAAAATGTGCACAACCATCAACCATTCACATTTTGACAAGTGGCACTTGGCCATTGGATGTTGAATGATCCCACATTGCTCTATTTCACTCTTTTTTCTAGTTTGGAAATCTATAAATTGGAGGCTTCTCTCTTCATTCAACAACACACAACTTTGAGTAAACTTACTATGCTCAAATTCATCTTCATTCCATAGATTTCATGCAAGGTTAGTTTCTTGAATTGAGAGTTAATCTTGTTCATTCCATTCAAGTTAGCTAATCTCACCATCAACAATCATCAAGCTTACAAACATGAATTGGGAAAGGGCTGATTTCGACATACCAATAAGCACCAATTCGCCCATGGGATTGATAGTTGTTCATTAGAATAGGATTTGCTTACTTCCATTTATATTGTGCTTCACTTGTTTTCCTATTTTAATGTTACAATCTAATTTCATGGGGAACCTTGATTCTCTCTTGTGTTTGATCTAACATTATGCTTATTTGTTGTGTTTGTGCAGGTAATTGAATTCTCATTTCACAGAACTATAAAGCTCAAGATTTTAATTCCATGTTCTAAATTTATAAATACACATGGTATATAAGATTTGAAAATGAAACCCTAATGGCATATCCAAGGATGGTTGGGGTGGATAAATATGTACCATACAAAAATCCTAAAACTCTAAAGGAAAGCTCAAGAATGAGAGAATGATCAAATCTAAAATGAGATGCGAACATTATAAAATTATAGATCTAAAAAATTACAATACAAAAAAGAAACCCTAAGGGAGATTAGGTTATGTAAGATTAGGAATTGTTCAACAAAAAAATGAAGGAAAATAATCTTTGCCCAAGCTTAATCTAGGCTAATAAAATATTAATTTTACACATTAGCACAAACTAAACTAGATTCTTTAATGATTAGTCATGGGTGTGATATTCTAGTAGTTAACGCTACTTTAATAAAGTAAATGTGAAGTAGATAAGGATAGTTTTCTTGATGACTAAAGATGAATGACTTTGAAAAAGATTCTATAATTTGAATTGTCTTGGGACTAGGAATAAACCTCTTTATTTGTGTGTCACCTTAGACTATGCATAATACCTCTAATTGGGTCAAGTCTACACATCTAGTTCACTTCCATATCCATAGATTTGTCCCTTGCTATGTAGATATGATCCAACTAGTTTTGTGATCTTGCATTTTGATTTGTTGAATTTTCCTTTATTTAATTTGCTATATAGACTAAAATTATTTATGAATACCTTTAGAGGGTAGTCAAAATTGATAGTAGACAAGTTTTCTTAGGCCAATCCCCCAAAAAGAGATTGACTGAACCAATGACTGAAAACAATAATGTTTAGTCATGTAAATGCCCCTAAGATGAATATATAGATTCTTATTCTTTTAGTGCACCAATTTAAAATGTTCTTACGATGATTTCTCTTTAGAATAAGAGAGGATACTCAAATATGGAATGATTAAAAATGAATACCTTTAAACACCAATACATAACAATAATTTGCACAAATGTGTATTTAGTTAGCTCACAATAGTTAGTTGAATGGGCTATAGTTGGCCAATTTTGAATGAGTTTTGGAAAATTTGGGGTTAGGTCTATGGATGTAGGATAAATCCCACACCCACAAAAATGACCTGGAATGATGGAACAATAAAATTTATACAAATAATAAATGTTTATCATGAAAAATGCAATAAATATAATTAATGCAAGGAAATATACAAATATAAGTAAGAGAAAGATAATTGTATATGAATGTGTATATATGAACTAGAAAGATAAACCTAATTTTTACACAATATTATGATTTATTGTGCTAAAACATTCTCTCAAAATAAAAATATAAACTAAATATAAACTAACAAAAATACACAAGTTTCACCATTATAACATTCACTTAACTCCATATGCATTCATAGAGATCCAATAATTTCTATCTTAATTTTTTCTCCTTTAATGGGTACGCCGAAGAAGTGTGGAAGGTCAATTAGGATAAATTTTGGTCTATTTTTTGCATACATTTATGCAGGAGATGAGGTCAATTGGCAAGCCATTTAGCAAATGATGTTGTTTGTGTAACAAAGGTCTCAATGGAGAAGTGGTAGCTTCAAATAAACTATGCATCCACTTACATGGATCCAAACATGATTGAAATAAAACCTTTGAATCAATAAGATAGTTAGGCTCCATTACCAACAGGCTCATGTTATGTTTGCAATGAGGAGAGATTGAGAGAGAGAGGGAGATGTAGGGATAGAGAGAGAGAGAGAGAGAGAGAGAGAGAGAGAGAGAGAGAGAGAGAGAGAGAGAGAGAGAGAGAGAGAGAGAGAGAGAGAGAGAGAGAGAGAGAGAGAGAGAGAGAGAGAGAGAGAGAGAAGGAGAAAGAATGAGAAGGAGAGGGATATGGAGAGGAGAGGAGGAAGAGATAAAGAGAGAGAGGAGAGAGGGATATATATAGAGATGGAAGAGATAAATATATAGAGAGGGAAGGACAGGGAGATAAATGGATGGATAGATAGAGGGATACATGTCTAGAGATAAAGTAGGAGAGAGGAAAATAGAGGTAGAGATGAAGATAGAGAGAGAGAAGAGGGAAGGATAGGGAGATAAATGGATGGATAGAGAGAGGGATACATGTCTAGAGATAAAGTGGGAAAGAGGAAAATAGATGTAGAGATGAAGATAGAGAGAGACAAACAAATAGAGAGATATAGGTGGAGGGAGAGATAAATACAAAGAGAGATAGTGATATAGAGAGGGAGAGATAAAGAGGAATAGATAGAGAGATATAGAGGAAGATGTAGAGATAGAGAGATATAGAGGAAGAGGTAGAGATAGAGAGATATAGATGGTGAGATAGAGTGATAGAGAGATATAGATATAAGGATATAAAGAGGGGAGGAGAGGAAGAGAGAAAAAGAGAGACAAACTGAGAGAATTAGAGATAGGTAAATAGAGATGGAGTGAGGGAGAGAAAAATAGGGGGGATACATATAGGGAGAAAGAAGTAGGGGGGATAGAGATATATGGGAAGAGAAAGAGAGAGAGGTATATGGGGAGAGAAAGGGAGAGAGAGGTAGAGATAGAGAGGTAGAGGTATATGGGAAGAGAAAGGGAGAGAGAGGTAGAGAGACATATAGAGGTATATGGGAAGAGAAAGGGAGAGAGAGGTAGAGAGACAGATAGAGGTATATGGGAAGAGAAAGGGAGAGAGAGGTAGAGATAGAGAGATATATAGGGGGATAGGGAGGGAGCGAGAGAGGGAGATATGGGGAGAGATAGAGAGAGGGGGATCTATAGAGAGAGAGGGGGATCTATAAAGAGATGAAGGGAGAGAAAGGGAGATAGACAAGTAGAGGAGAGATAGAGAAGGGGGGAAGAGGGAGATAAATAGGTTGAAGAGGAAGAGATAGGAGAGGGGGAGAGAGGGAGAGAGAGAAAACAATGCGAGAGAGAGGGAGAGATAGCTCAATATTTATAGAGGGAGAGAGAGACATAGAAAGAGGGTGACATAGAGAGATATAGGGGGATAGTAAAGGAGATAGAAAGATAGTGATAGAGGTAGAGAGATAGAGAGCGATAGGGAGAGATATATCAATCACCCTCCTTATATCTCTATCTATTCATCTCTATCTCTTTATCTCTCTACCTCTGTATCTCTTTATCTCCCTCTATATATATATATATATCTTTTCTTCCCTCTATTTATATTTATCTCCCTATCTCTTTATGTGACTTAATCTCTATCTATGTCTCTCCTCTTCTCTCTTTCTCTTTTCCTTTATCTATTTTTCTCTATCTCCCTCACTGTCTCTCCCTCTTTCTCCATCCCTCTTTACTCCTCTATATCTCTACCTATCTTTCTATATATCTATCTCTCTATATCTCTTTCTTTCCCTCTTTATGTCTTTATCCCTCTATTTCTATTTATCTCTTTCTCTCTCTCTATCCGTCTCTATCTTTATTTCTTTATTTCTCTGTTTATCTCTTTCTCTCTCTCTCTATCTTATCTATATCTCCCTCTCCCTTTTCTCTTCCTTTCTCTTTCTCTCTTTCTCTCTCTATATGTTTGTCTCCTTAAGTGTGCAATGGGTACATTGAAGGGTCCTTAAAGGTGAATTATCATATCCTTAATCAAATGACATGCTACCTTGAGCATAACTCCACAAGGACACATGTTATCCTTGGATTGTTGACATGAAACAACCAATCAAAAGTTAGTTTCTCTTTTCTCTCTCTTTTCCTTTGTGTATCTTATATCTCTTTCTCTCAAGCTCTATCTCTCTTCGTCTATTCCTCTCTCTCTCTCTCTCTCTCTCTCTCTCTCTCTCTCTCTCTCTCTATCTATCTAAATTTGTCTCTTTCTCTCATTCTCTATATTTTGAGTTTCCATCTCTCTTTATTAGCCGATAGGCTACATATAGTGCTAGATTTGAGCATGAAACAAGTCTTCACACCTGCAAACCATTATTGAGTCATTGGAAAACAAGTTTCAACTGTCATTTAATGGTAAACCGACTATAGTTTAATGGTAAATTCCTCTAAAATATCAAGTAAAAACCTTCAAAATGCTAGATAAATATTGATTTGACAACTGGATGGGAACATTCTATTTCCATTTGCATTATATTTTGTCAATTTGATGACAACTTTCTTTTTTCATTTGCATTGGTTTATGCTTTAAATATGTATGCAAATATTTCATAATCAGATAATACTTAATTTCTTTAATGAAAAAATCTAGATTTGTCTAAATTTATTACATTGCATTATTTAACACTCATTATTAATTGTTTAATCTAGCCACATGAAACTAGAATTTGTGACACAACCATGCACAAACATATACTCTCTAACATATTAACATACATATAGTTTTCTATCGACCTAATCCTTGAACCTCCTTTAGGTGCAAGTGTTACTATATATTCCTCTCTCTCTATAGAATTGTCTCCCCCACTATCTCCCTTTCTTTTTCCTAATCTCTCTAAAAATCAATTAAACTATAGATTTTTTATATATTAATTTAATTTGTTCTATATAAAAGTATATTAATTATTGATTATTATAATTTCATATTTATATTTAATAATTTTTATTATAGAATATAATATATAATAATAACATAACCTATATACACTATTATATATAATAATAAATATTATTACATTATATAAGATTTTATATATATTATATAAAAAATAATATATTAAGTATATTTTATATTATATAACAATATAATAATTATTAATTATTAATTATAATAATTTTATATAAGGAATTATTTCAATGGAGGGAGATAGCGAAGGCTGAAAATTCATAGGGAGGCACGAAATTCAACAGTCTCTAGGGAAGTCTACCAAGGGCAGGAGCAAGGAGGCGGTAGTAGGGGAAGTCATGGGTGTTGGAGTCACCAAGAAGGATCCATCGTATTCATAGGCAAAGGACGTCGAGCAAGGGATTTCGCTGGAACAAGTGAGGGCTAGGGCTTCGCAAGAGGAATGGCGACAAAACTTGGAATTTGAACCTGGCAGTAGGCATCTTGGAAAATCTTGGACTGAAAGACTCTGGAAAAGGAATATCATAAGGGAAAATTGGGGTCCAAAAAGGTCGATGGCGAATCACTAGAAGAAGGCACCCTCAAATGTTGCACCATGATCTAGACTGAATGGCGAAATTGGTGGCAACAAAAGGGGAAATAAAGCAGTGGTGGAGTTAAGTGCAGAGGTTCTGGGTCCCTCGATTCGTTTTCTGGAGCAACAGGGGATAATTGCGAGATGGTTCAACAGAAATTTGAATTGGAGCAGTCTAATCCAATGGTGGAAAGGTCGGTGAGGGGGAGGACTTGAAATTCAGAACTCTGGCGAAGGATTTATTTTTGGTTGTCTGCCCCTCAGTAGAAATAAGGGACAAAATTCTAGATGGAGTATGGTTGATGGATGGGAAAGGTTTTTACATGTGCAAATGGCAGATTGTATTTGATCCCTGTAAGCATCAAATGGAATGGATTCAAGATTGGTATAAATTACCAAATCTCCCCTTCAAATTCCGGGCCCCAAAGGTATTAGAAGCAATTGGAGATAATTTAGGCAAATTCATATGAGTAGAAGAAAGATTGGAGGTGGATGGGAAAAAATTATATGTAAGAGTTTGTGTGGAAGCAAGTCCAAGTAGTCAAGTTTGGAAAGAATTGGAGATCAAAATGGGTTGGGGCACTCTACACCAAGCTATGGTGTTGGATTTGGCTCCAGAAGACACTTGGAGGGATACCATCTGCTGGAGATCATGAATGTCATGCAAGGAAAAAGTCACATAACTACAAAAGAATAAGGTAATGGCATCATCCCCTGTTGTGCCATCTAAGACAAAAGAATCAGGTGAGGAAGTCCAACAAGGGTCCTTGGTGGCATTGATTCCCTCAGAAAGAAAAACTTCAAAGGAGAATGCCTCAACTGAGATCACTAGGAAAGTTGACATCAAACTAATAGAGGTGATCGACCTTTTGGGGAAAGGGACGGGCATTGAAAAATTGAAGGAATTGGCAAGGGAAAGTAAAGACTTGGTAGAGATAGTTCAAGAAGCGGAAGAAAAAATAATAGGGCATTAGAATGAACCGATTCAGTAAAAGGAGGTTCAAAATTTGGATAGAGAAATAGAAGATCTGATCGATGACACCTAGATGCAGGCAATTCAGGAGGAGGAGCATGATCTCTTTATAGAAGACTTGGCAGAGCCAGTATTGGAAGATCAAAATCTCATATCCGATGTACTAAAAGTAAAACATCTAGGGAAAAGGATTTTATCGGAAACCTGGATGAGGTTGCAAATCCTGAAGGAAAGGAGAAATTAGGAATACATGCAACTGAACCTCTTAGACTGATTCATGATTGCGGGGACAACAAAAGGAAAGGTAGACCTTTGCACATTGAGAAGTTAAAGGTGGACGAGGAAGCATTACAACAAAAGAAACTTGAGGACACATTAAAAGTAGGGAAGGGCACAACCCTTCTTGAAGGACAATGAAAATATTAACTTGGAATGTTAGGGGCCTAAACACCCCTAACAAAAAATGCTTGGTGAAGCACCAGTTGAGATCATCCCAAGCTGATATTTGTATGCTACAGGAAACCAAACTAGATCAAGTAGAGGTGGAAGGCTAGGCAGTGAAGTTGAGAGCATGGAATTTGCTACGTGTTGGAGCTGAAGGTCAGTCTAGGGGACTGATTACCTTATGGAAACCACAAAAAGTGTTGGTGCAAGCAGTGGCAAAAGGGTCTCATTGGATGGTATGTAAAGTGACTTGTTTCACTTTGAATCTATGTTTCTTTCTAATCAATGTGTATGGACCAAACTCCTGCATCCAGAAGAAGGTGGTTTGGAGTGAGTTGGACATAGTGTGCAATAATCTGAATGCTGGCTTTGGTGTAATAGGAGGTGATTTGAATGCAATTTTACGTTCGGAGGACAAAAGTGGTGGGGTCAATAGGAGGTTGCAAGCACAAGTGGATTTTGTGGAGTTTGTGGAAAGTAACTCTCTTGTTGAAATTCCTAAAACCAACGATGTGTACACCTAGTCAAATAGGAGGGAAGGTCTAAACACAATTTTAGAAAAATTGGACAGATTCTTCTTCCTAGAGGACATCAGTGAATTCTCCTATTCCTTGGAAAGCAAGATTCTCAATCTCTCTGGTTCAAACCATTTATCAGTGCTCTTGGAAATCAAGTTAGAAAACAAGCCAAGGCGTTGCCCCTTCAAATTTGAGAGCATGTGGTTCAAAGACCCCAATTTTATGGGGCTTGTAGATACCTGGTGGAATGAATCAAATGAAGAAGGTTCCAAAATGTACAGACTGTGCTCCAAGCTCAAATGGGTCAAATAAAAAATAAAGGAGTGGAACTAGTCTAGCTTCAAGAATATATTTGAAGAGAAGAAAAAGATTGAAGAGGAACTGAGTAACCTCAATACAAAATTCATGGCAAATGGTATGGATGTTGGTTCCTTCCTTAGAGAAAAGGAATCACTGTGAAATCTAAAAGATATTCTTTCAAAAGAAGAAATATCCTGGAGATAAAAGTCAAGGGAAACCTAGTTGAAAGAGGGTGCCAGTAATTCAAAGTTTTTCCACTCGGCAACCAAAATAAGAAGAGAAGTAAACATAATTGTTGCAATCATAGTGGAGGATGGTAGTAAGTTGGAGTCAGGTGCAAAGATAGCAAGGGTTGTTGTGCTCTACTTTCAAAATTTATTAAATGATTGGGAAGGATCCAACCTCCATGCTCAACAAAGTTTGTTAGAGAGCATTCCAAAATTGGTGACTCAACAACACAATGGTAAACTAACTAGGCCCTTTGAGGAGGATGAAATAAAGCAAGCACTCTTCCAGCTACACCCGAAGAAAGCTCTAGGACCAGACAGTTTTTCTGCAATCTTTTTTCAACGTTGCTGGGACATTGTGGGAAGAGATCTATATGAAGCAATTAAGGATTCAAGGGAATCAAGCAGGATTTTGAAAGAGATCAATAATACATTCATTGTTTTGGTCCCAAAAAAGGATAAACCAAAAAAGATAGAGGAATATAGGCCAATATCGTTGTGCAATACAACCTATAAGGTAATGGCAAAAACAATTGCTAACAGGATGAAGATAATTCTCCCCTCGATAATCTCAGAAGAGAAAATAGGGTTTGTGTTGGGCAAGTCCATATTAGATGACTTAAACATAGCACAAGAAGCAATACATTCGATTGAACAAACGAAAAAGGCATCCATGTTGCTTAAATTGGATATTAAGAAAGCATATGACAGGGTCAATTGGCGATTCATGTGTAAGGTTTTGGAAGCTTTTGGCTTTGACCAGAATTGGATAGAATGGATTTTTAACTGGATCTCTTGCCCAAGGTATTCGGTTCTAATAAATGGTTCACCAGAAGGATTCTTCGAGGCATCCAGGGGCCTTAGGCAAGGGGACCCTCTTTCCCCCTTTCTCTTTATTACTATGGCTGAAGCCTTGGGTAGATCGGTGTCCTTGGTCACAATTCAAAAAGGTCTAAAAGGGATAGTGAACACAAATGGTGTGGAGTCAATGAATCATCAACAATTTGTTGACGACACTATGCTTCTCGGGGTGGCTAAAGCACAAGAGGCTAAAATTTTTAAGGGACTGTTGGAAAATTACTCCCGAGCTTTGGGACAAGAGGTGAGCTTACAAAAGTCTTAAATTTTCTTTTTTCACACTAGGCCGGTAGTGGAAGCCCAAATTTTATGAATTTTGGGATTCAAAAAAGGGAATCTTCCATGTAAGTACTTTGGTCTTCCTTTGGCCTCAGGCTTGCGATCAAACAAATTATGGGAGCAATTACTCTTAAAGGTGGCTAACAAAATTACCTGTTGGAAAATAAATGTCTTTCTTGGGCTGGAAGGTTAACAATGATAAGAGTTGTCTTGGCTACAATCCACATTTATATGATGTATTGCTTACCACTGCCTATGGATACTTGCAGCAAATTAAATAAATGCATGCGAGATTTTTTTTGGAGAGGTACTGCAAAACAAAAAAAGTTCTCTTTTAATTAGTTGGGAGAAGATTTGCAAACCCAAGGAGTTCGATGGGGTTGGTATTAAAATATTGGCATTACAGAATAAATCATTAGGCGTGAAGCTAGTCTGGAAGATTTATGCAAATCAAGATCTGAAATGGGTGAAGATAGTGAATCAAAAATATCTAGGAGGAGATAACACTAGCATCTTTTCAACCACAACATTACCAAAGGGTTCTAGTGTATGGAATTTTATTTGTAGTTGCAGATCGTTAGTGGGAGATTACTTGTCGTGGGACATTCACAATGGAAATTTTGCATTGTTCTGGGAAGATTCTTGGGGTGGACACCAAAAATTAGCAGACATAATGGAATTAGGTAGAATCGTGACAATTTCAAAACAAGAATGGGGTAATCGAGTTAGTGACTGTTTTACAATTAACTTAATTGGGGGAGGAATTGTGTCTTGATGGAAGAATGTATGCACCCTTGGCATGGCCGGCATGGCCAAGGAGGATATTGCAATATTTGAAGAAGTGCTAAGAAATTGCAGAATTTGCCCAAGATCTGACAACGATAGATTGAGATGGTGCAACTCACCCACGGGTGTGTTCAACGCCAAGGACAAATACATAATTTTGTTCAAAGATTATGAATCATAAGCTAAGATCTCGAGGTTACTTTGTTGGGACAAATGTCGTTTACCCAAAGTAGGCATCTTCGCTTGGTTAGCAATGCAAGGGAGAGCTCTCACAGCGGATAGATTTAAGAAGATGGGTTACAATGGTCCATCGAGATGTATCTTATGCAAGCTCTCGGAGGAAACTGGGGATCATCTTTTTGTAACTTGTCCATTTGCCTCAAATTGCTGGTAGTGGCTTTGTAGCAAGCTCTAGTGGATAACGATACTCCCAGGTGATTTGATGAGTTTGTTGAAAGGATGGCCTACAACTCCAATTAATTCGGCATATGCAAAAATGTGGTGGGTGTGTCCTTCCATAATGATGTGGGAAATCTGGAAGGAGAAAAATTGCAAATTTTTTATGGACGAGGAATTGAAGGTTCTCGCATTCCTCAATAAGGTAGTATCTAAAATTATGGAAGTGGTTAATGTGAGGGTGACAGGGGCTGGTAGGAAGAAGGCATATTTTTCTAGTTGGGATGTAGCAATGAGAAGAAACTGGGGTGGTTTGACGGTACCTGAGGTTGTAGGCACTGTTGAGGATTCCTCGAAAGCTATAAGGGAAAAATGTTAAGTGGTGTCCTCCTGAAAACAAATGGTACAAAGTCAACTTTGATGGAGCATAGAAAGGCAATCTCGGGTGCTCGGGGGCTGGGTGTATAATTAGAGATTGGGATGGGTGAATTGTTGGGAGGATGGCCTCCCCCCTTCAAGTAGGAACGAACAATATGGCTGAGCTGGGTACAGCCTCTATGGGAATCAAGCTCTGCATATAACTTAAATTGCCCAAGATTATGGTGGAAGGGGATTCTGCAATAATTGTAAATGCTCTGCACACAAAGTCAACGGTAAATTGGTAGCTGGAAGGCCTACTCATGGCTATAGTAGGAATGCTAAAAATATTTAAAGAGTTCACAGTTAACCATACATACGAGGAAGGTAACCAAGAAGCAGATGATTTGTCAAAATTGGGGGTTGAAGGGGTTACCCTGAAGGAGATTCTGGTTTAAGGTGGTTGGGCTGGGCTGGTTGGGGCTTCATTTGCTCATCACAGTTGTATCTCTGCAGGCAACCATCATAGGATTGGGCGTATCACGTCCAAGGAACCTGGCTATTCTTAAGCTACTGGTTCTTCATTGATCAACCACCATTGTTAATTCGATGATGTAAAAAATCATGTGTACACTCAAAAAATAGAACACGCTTCATTGTAAAGTGATTAGGTTGCGTTTTTGAAGGTCTTCCACTGAATATTTTGTATGCCCATGGGGCATGATGTAATCTTTTTCTACATCAATATAAGAATTATCTTACCAATAATTTTTTTTTATAATAATTATATATATGTATTTAATAGGTTTGTTAAAGAACATAATATATAATAGTAATAAGTAGTATAATTATATTATTTATAATTTATTTTTTTATTATATAATATATACTTAACTATGTAGGGTAAAGATGCACTCATGTTAAAACCTAAATGTGCTCATTATTAGGATCTTGGCCGTAATTTTCATTTTAATAAACATACTCTAAAACCCTCGTCGGAACCTTATTTTCAGGCTGCAGCTCGCCAAATTGGAGAAGTGAAAGAGTTTGGAGGAGCGGAAACTAATAGCGGCGGGGAAAGCAGCAAAAAAACGGCGAAAAACAGCCGAAAAATTGGCAAAAAATGATGAATGGCTGAGATTCGTTTAATTTTCATTGATACGGACGCAAGATAGCCGTCGATACGCTTTTAGAGGTCGTCTCGTTCATAGAGGGAAGGTAGAAAAAGTTAGGGTTTCAAAACCCTAAATAGAGGGGAGGTAGAAAAAAGTAGGGTCTCAAAACCCTAAACATTCTCTGTTGCGAGGATCGAAGGCTTGAGCTTCTGAGGCAGAGAAGCAGAGGAGCAGAAAAGATGAGTCCTAAAGTAGCAAAGAAGGGAGCGGCGCCTGCAAAGGGAGGGAAAAAGAAGGCTAACACCTTCGTAATTGACTGTGGAAAGCCAGTAGAAGACAAGATCATGGACATCGCCTCCTTTGAGAAGTTTTTGCAGGATCGGATCAAGGTCGGTGGTAAAACCGGGGTTTTGGGTGATGTGGTTACTATCTCCCGCGACAAGAACAAACTCAGTGTTACTTCTGAGACGGCTTTCTCTAAAAGGTACTCGTCATGATGCTACTCGTTGTATTTTCTTTCTTCATGAAAAAGCGTAATCAATCAAAAACATTTTTGCCTCTGTATCCAGCACTGCCTTTGCCTAGTGTATTTAAAGTGTAGTGTAAACCTCGCGGTTGAATCTGTTTCATCCTGTTGAACTTTCGTGGACCTGAAAACACATCTAAATTTGTAATATCCAATGCCTTTGAACTGTTTTGCAAATATTTTTGGTTATTACTTTACCTTGATTAGGGTTTGCATTTGCTTAGGGTTTGTGTGATAATGTCGCACTCCTTTTCATTTGCATTTTTCATTGTAGCATGAGAAGGAAATGAAGTTAGCAAGGCTTTTCAATTTGTGGTTTTTGATGTCTGTTCTTTATACACGGTTTTGCCTAGTAGTCACTGCCTTCAGGAGCTTATCACAGTGTACTCCGTTACTTGAATAATTCTAATCTTTGGAATATTTCTCAGTCAAGGATAATGAAACCATAGGACAGACTCTCCGTTATGGACTTGAAAATTTCTGTGAACTCTTATTTTTTATTGCATGTGACTTGTACAATTACGTATTTGTAGGGTCCATTAATTGGCATATATTGTTTGAATTCTGTGTACTGTAATGTTTTCATGTCTCGTGTTGTAGTGTAATTTGTACGCTGCTATACCACACAATCCTATTAAAAGTAAAGAAATGGATCCATTCGGTTGTTGTATCCAATTGCTGTCCAATATTGCATGAAGTAACAGCGCTTCATAGATATCTCAAAACTTCTGATTTTCACACAATTATCTTAAGATCTACATTGCTGTTTATTTTTCAAAAAGATAAGCTTTTTCCTTTTGATTGGCAAATGCCCTTTGTGGGTGTACCGTGTCTTAGATGCCATGAGTCTGGCTTTTTTTTGTTGTTGAATTTACCTAAAACTTGCATCTGGCCCATTTTGGTGTGCTATTCTACACCCAGAATTGGATTGATAGTTTACTGATTAAACATTCAAGATTTGTTAATATAAACATGGAACACATCTCTAGGGGTTTGAACACAAGTCTCCACTACGTCTCCACCATGAAGGTCACTTAAGTAAACTTTCCATTTTCAACAGTGTTTCATTTTTATTTTAATGATATGTTTATATCAGTGGATGCTTACATGGTAGGATGTCCCTGAGCTTGTTCCCGAGATTACATGTCTTGGTTCTTTGTTTTTTATTGGCACAGCTACATATGTTAATATCAAGCTATCTCTATTCGAGTTAACTTTGAGTATTGATTCTCGTGTTTCCAGATATTTGAAGTACTTGACAAAGAAGTACTTGAAAAAGCATAATGTCAGGGATTGGCTACGTGTGATAGCATCCAATAAGGATCGCAATGTCTATGAGCTACGCTATTTCAACATTGCAGAGAATGAGGCAGAAGATGAAGATTAGATATAAGTTTTGTCAGTATTTAGGTATGAGTGATACTAAATTTTTAACTTTAAAGAGTTGGATACTGCAATTCTGTCATAAATATCGTGCCAGGTTTGAGTTTATTTTGTTTGCTTGTATTTTGGCAGGGTGTTTGCCTCGACTACTGTGTAGGTAGAGAGCTTAAATATTGAAGTTTGGGGACAATTTCTAGTAATCTTTGCATTGTGGAACTTTATGTTTGATGCCAGTTGGGCATCTGATTTTTTTTTCAAATGTAATACCTTAATCCTTTTCTTATATGGCTTGATAAGCATGGATACTTTTAATCTTTTTAAGTTTGGATCAATGAATTTCAGGAAGGATTTTTGGTGCGTCTTGTGCCCTCCAAATTATCTCTCCATTTTGTGTGTTGATGATCTGTAGATCATCATTAGACTTTTGACATCAATTATTTGATACCTTGAGTTTCTGATTCGAATGCATCTTAGTAATTGACCTTCCAATTGTAAGGAATGATTTAGGGTGTTATAGCTCGGTGTTCATTACTTTCCATGATGATTTCCAAAATTGGCTGACAAACTTGTAATCACAAACACAGTTGTGCTAGCAATTCACTTGTTAGTGGTAAATGAGGAGTTATCTAACCAAAATTAGGATATAGAATGACACCTGTAATCATGACTGGAAGCCTTTCTGATGCTTATTAAATCTTGAGCTGGGGTACATACAATCAAATTCTATATTATTTTCTATTGTATTATATTCTTTTACCAAATGAAATATCAGCAAATAGGCTGTCATCTTAGTTTGGGATTTTGAGAAGTGATGGATTTTCTGATTGAATGTATTACAGTTAGTTGACCCAGTAACTAACATTTTTAACTAACTAGAACATCTTGGAATAACTAATATGATAACATATCTTGCCCTCTTAACAAGACAGAACTTTCTAGAATATGTCTATTATCACATGAATGCTATTGCTCCACTGAGCTTATAGATAAAAATATCTCTGTGCATATTCGGTTGCAAAATTTCCTATATTAAGAACTTCATAGGTCGCTTTTTTCTTTTTTAAGCAATAAAAAACTGTCATATGGACCCATACAATTTTCCATATTAAGAATTCAGAGGCTTTTTATTTTAATCAGTACGTTGGTGAACACCCACACCTGCATCTTATACTCTCAAGCTATACAAGTTGGCATCGAAGCAAAAGTATAGCCATGTTAACATGGAAGCATGCTCAATATGCCTTAAACTCTGGCTATCATCATGGCAGCGGATCCATATCTTTTGTTTCATTTGAAAAGAAAAGAAATGTAAATTCTAAACAGCCTTCAGAAATTCACGTAATATTGCTACTATGATATCAATCAGACTTGTTCGATGTGTTGCTCTACTAGGAAAACATCTGAATCTAAATTACACATCCTTTCCTTAATTAAAGTTGATGCAGGAGTAGCCAGGAAAACTATCAGCCTACCTTTAAAAAATGTCTTTTTGGTTTTAATAATTCAGCTGTCAGTAGTCCCTTAATTTGTTCTCTAAATTCACCCATACACTGTACTTTTTTGCGAAATTCACCTATCTGCAGTCCCTTAATAGGTGCTCTGAATTCACCCATATGCAGATGCTAAATTTGTGCCAGAATTACTGCCAGATTTATACAAGAGCCAATTTTTACAGTCCCTTTATTTATGGCAGAATCATTTCTTCCAGATATATACAAAAAAATATTAAGCATGAGACCTATGTGTTTTTCATGGAGAGGAAGAAAAAAGTTTTGGAGTTTTTTCTGCAGAAAGAAAGGCCATATTCCAGAAAAAATGAAGGATCCAGAGTTTTGGGAAGGGAAGTTTCTAAGAGAAACTGAGGATAGATTTACTCTGGGTTTTTCATTTTATTGAAGAATCCACTTTTGAGTTTAGAACACCAATACATTTGCGGTAATTCTAACTGTACAAATTGAGGTTAACTGTTTTGATAAAATGGCTGAAGAAGAGTTTCATTCTTCTTGCTTGCTCAGTGACTGGATTGCATTCCAGTTAGAGTAGTTTGGCGTCCAGAAGTCTAAAGAATTGTCATAACCATCTTCATAATTTTTTATAGTTTTTAACTCATTGCAATCTCTGTTTGTATATTTTCAAGGGAAAAAAAAGATATTGACGTATAATTTTGTAAATGAATGTCAAGAATCTTAGTTTATATTTAACAGTTATTGCTAAGTTGTTTTAGTTGCAAGGTAAGTTTTGTCATTAATTTGACACCCCAACCTTGATTGCATTATTATGTCAGATGTTCCCTTAGTTACATGCTTGGTAGGGATATGCTGCTTTCCTTAGGACTAATACAGCTAGGATGGAGGATCCAGTGAAGGACTATCCAGCCATTAAGCCTATCGGAAAATTCACTCACAAAACACTCAATGGAATGAAAAAACAACATGAAACTGTATATATTGATTCAGACTACCCAAATTACATTTTGAATCCTGCCACTTGGTTACAATAAGATCTAGGTTTAATCTTTGATTACAATGAAAACTAGCATAAGTTAAGCGTACGGTTAGGAATCTCTTTTACAATTTGTTATAATCTTCTTATTTTCTCTTTTAGGTCTTGGAATTCTAAGATGCTCCTTTCTATCCTCCTAAACTGAACTTATATTGAGTGATTTGCAACCTTTTTTAAAGCTTGATGAAGTAAACATAGCACCTATAAACATAGTACATCGCTCCATGTGCCATAGGATAAGGATCATGTTACCGATATTAAATGATCTCATTTTTTATTTTGCCTTGGAATTGGATGCATTGCTATGAATATTATAGATGCCCACCTTTTATGTGGCAAGATGTTGTAATGTCCCCTAACCTAATTGGGAATGCCCTAAATTTACCCTAAATTCTCAATTTAAATAAACAAAAGGGGTTAGAGAATATCTTTCAGCTGATTGAAGCCTTGCACACAGATTAGAACCATTTACCACAATCATAGTGTTTAGCAGATTATAATTATTTACCACCATAATACTAATTAGCAGATTATCATAATTTAAATGTTAGTAAACTCATGGCCAATCATAATTCAATCACTAAGTATTTTAACATCCTTGGAGGGTTCAACAATAGGAGACTATGGGAGAATGTGACCCAATGGGGTGCCTAGGAACCATCTTGCCAACCATTATCCTCTTTATGATTTGACCTCTTGTTCTTGTTCACCATGATGGAGGGGTGAGATTACAATAGGTGCTCCAAAATGCCATCTCTCCTAGGCCCAAAGTGTTGTACCATTGGTACCCTAAATGGATATCCCCTTGGCCTCCTTGGGACTATTTGATCCTCAATTATGAGACTTCTTGGTCCTCCCCCCCATTATATGACTACTTGGTCCTCTCTTAGTGCATGAAGAGTTCCTACATAATATTGTTATGACGGTATTATTCTCATGGGTGTACAAATCCATAGATATTGCTTGAGGTACTTGACAAGGTTAAGAAAAGGAATGAGGATCACCTATCTTGGGAAGAGTAAAGGCCCAATTATAAATACATACTTGATAGGATTTTCAAGATTATAATCGCAACGTTCTTCAACCCATAAATTGCGTATAACCCCTAACAAGAGGGGGATTCACCCTTAATTGCATATTGTGAAACCGTAGTCTCAAAACTCAAAGATTTCATTAATGACTAATGAAATACACCCCAACCTTGAGAATAATAAATGCTTGATATCTTC
Organism: Sequoiadendron giganteum; assembly: GCA_007115665.2. Lineage (NCBI taxonomy): Eukaryota > Viridiplantae > Streptophyta > Pinopsida > Cupressales > Cupressaceae > Sequoiadendron > Sequoiadendron giganteum. Next base: position 596,743,334 of record CM021103.1, on the reverse strand, counting down.
TAATTAATAACAAGAGGAATCACCCAACCTTGAGAAGAGTGCACTTCCAATTTGGCAGATCATTATGTGACCGAAAAGATATAATCCCTCACACATGAATCTATGCTATGTATCCAAGAAACATGATGTATTTCCTATGCTTTTGTGGGAGTCCCTTACAAAAATAATAATGTGGATCACCTCAATGATTCATTGGAAAATGTGGGGGTTAATATATTCTTGGTTAACCAAAATTTGTAAAGGGGGAGAAGATTAGTTCAACTCTTCAAGAGACAATTGAAACTAGTACCATCCTCATTCCTATTTTCTCCAAGAAATTTGTAGTCTCACTAGTGCTTGGATGAGGTAGACCATATGTGTAAATCAAATATTATAATTATACCCTTATTCTATCGTGCGAAGCCAACAAAAGTAAGAAATGCAGAGAGGGGTGTATTTGCAAAGGAAGATACACATGAAAAGATTGAAGAAATGAAGGGTAGTGTCAAGAAGCAATGAAAGACAATTGGTGCCCTGAAGAGACCAAAATAGGTTTTAGAGTTGACAAGGAGGCATGTGATATGAAAAGTCACAAATGACAAAGCAATGGTCTTTTTGACAATCATCATGGTGACAATTCATAAGGAAAAGTGATAGTCCTCCCAAATCTTAAATGATAGTCCTAATGTCCCATAAGATGCAATATCAAAGTGAAGACTGTCATAATATTATCCAAGAAGATATCAAGTATGAGAGTGATGTAAAAGAGGTATGCATGCTGTCTCTTTGCAAGTTTTTGTTCCACTATAGTATTATTTTCACATGATGCATGATAAGGGAATAACAAGGATAGTCAAGTCCTAAATCAATGACAATCCATAGGAACAAGTGATCTACAATTATTTTTTCACCAATGACACTAGTGTCTTATCGAGTACCTAATCTAGTATTTGGAGCATAACAAAATAAAAGGAACAGTTCAAAGATTGATAGGAGAAAGACAAAGTGTAGAAAGAAATTCACATATGAAATGATAAGTCTTTTTAAAGAGCATAATGATAGTTATAAGACTGCAAACAAAAGGTAGAGTCTATGTCAAAGGATGGTTCACTAGGGGTTGACAAAATACCTTACTAATGTTCATAGGGTGACAAGCCTTTGGGACCTATAGAAGGTTACAAAGAAAAAATGCTCAAGGTGACTTAGAGGATCAACTAAACAACAATAGACCTAATCAAGATAGAGATATAAAGCATGTCTTGTATTGAGCAAATAGAAAGATTAAAGTGACAAGGTGGGGACATTTAAAATAAAAGGTGACAAAAGCAATGCATAGATAATGAAGTATGAGGATGAATGAGATATCTAGGGATGATACAAGAAGTGGCTACAAGTCCTAGAAGATATCCCACACCCTCTAGGGAGATTTGACCATTTCAAACTCTCACTCACATATCCTATAAACAAGTTTGATGGAAGTTGTGGAAATTGGGGGTAGTTTGGGTGACATTGAGAGAATTTCCAAGGATCTAAGGAAAGTTTGAGCAAGTCATCCATAGTTGAGGGCATCTAGGAGCATTTCAAGGAGCATCTTCAATGGAGGTCAAAGAAAGCAAATAATTTTTACTCAAGCACCATCATGATGTGGTTTTAAAGAGCGAAATAAGGAAAAGAGTCTCCTAGGGACCGAAGAGAGGTTTGAGAAAATAAGATTTATTCTTAACAAAAATATGGCTAGATGACGGGAAGATTTTGAAACAACTAATAAGGGATGCCTAGGGTAGAAGTTAGTCAGTTTTTGCATTTTTTAAAAACAAGACTGTAACTAAAAAAAGTTTTTCTTGTCAAAAATGACATTGTAACTCAAAAAATCAGTCACTTTATGATTGAAAGGCAATGTAAATTTTCATTTTCAAGCAATTTCAAACTATGTACAACAACAAAGCATCTTTTTATCAATAAATCTCAAAATTTGGCCTTTGAAAGTATGTTCCATTGTGTGTAATTTAATGGTCGGTGTTTATTAATGTGACTTCATAATATGAATCCTCCAATACATGTCCCATTTTCAACATCTTTGAACAAAAATGCATATCTAATGTAGGTTGTAGTTTGTGTTATTGTGAAGACAATCATTAGTTGTGAAAAACACTTGTTCTTTTCCTTCTAAAACTGCAAACACTTAAACCTTTTTACAAAACACTCATACATAAGTCTGTAAAACACTGGACTTGTGCCTTTCAATAGCTGAGTTATTGAATATTTGTATGCAAAAAATAACATGTCTTAAAAACACTTGGTGCATCACATCATTAGGATTTAGATATCATCTTATCCATTCTCCATCCCTTTTCTCAGCAAGCAACAGTAGCATTGGTTAGAATAGGTGAGTATCAAGGGAACCACCCTCTCTAGAGGTTGAATTCACCTCACCAAAGTCCACACTTTGAAAAGTTATCCAAGGTTTCACTGGATTGATGAGTAAAGCACTTGGCAAGGGTGTGTTGGTGTTTCCAGCTAATTGCCTAGGTTTCTCTAAGGATTAGCTAGATCCTATACTTAAGAACCCTAGATTAGTGTCCAATGAATAGGAAACAAATTTTACAATTGTTCCCCTCTGCACTTTAGGCTCTACAAAATAAAGGTGGGTTTCCCTTTTCACATCATTCTTAAAATATAATAATGCTTTCAATGATGTCAAAATAGATTACAACCTTCACACTGATAATTTAGAGGATGAACCTAATTGGCTAAACCTTCTTCAAATCCTCTATAGCTTTGTACTTCAATGGTGTAAAATGAGAAATAAACAAAAAAATAAAAGTAAAAAAAAGCTTCAAATTTAGGTTGATTTTGCCTAGGTTTGAATTCTAGAAATTAATCTAATTGGTGTCTTATCCATTACAAAGTCCAGAATGAAGCAACTCCTTTGATAACAAACTAAAAGTTGACTCAATGGTTTTTTATAATCTTATTCCTTACAATAAGAAAACCAAAAAATGGAAAAAATTATTAATCTTCTTTGAGATCTCTACTACAATCACAATATCTTCAATTATCCAACTGAAAGCAATTTTAATCAATAGATACCAATAGTCATTCATTAAAGCAAATGTGCAACGAGAACCTTGAAGGACATTTGATTATTAAGATTCAAAAGATATTGTATTATAAAATGGAGACATCAACAATATGACTTGTATTCATATAAGCAACAAAATTGAGGATTAAACCTAAATATGAGTACCTTAGTTGTGTTTGCTCCCTTCCTCTGGGATAAGATTCTTTGGCCTAAAAAATCTTCTCACCTCCTCTGATAATCTCTAGTCCAAAGGTTGACCAAAGTTCCTAAGAACTTCCTTAACAAAACATTCTTCAAAAACCAAATAATTGGACTTCTCATAGTCCTTGTCCTAGATGTAAGTCCATTCTTCTACTAGTAATACTTTTTTTTGTTCATCCAAGGCCTTGATTTGCATATGGGGGGGCCAAATGTCTATCACACTAAACAAAATGATATGGCATATTAAAGAGTACCATTTGAAGTGGATTATGCTATTGTCCTCCCTGATAGAGCTCAAGGCTCTTGGAATCTCCTCAACAATATAACCAACATAGTCATAGGGATTATTGACATCCCTTCTATAAATATCTACAACTAGCATCATCAGATTCATTGGCCTCTGATTTATACAATCCAAGCCGAACACTTGACAAAGTGAAAAATATATTTTTACAAAATAATCTTCAAAAATATCATAGCTAAATGGCTCTAAATCTCCACTAGAAAACCTTCTTAATTTTATGTTAAGCCCTCTAAGCCTAAATCATGGTAACCATTTTACCCTATAAATGTCTTTATGCCTTTGATATTCTTTGGTTATGGCTCCCAAATCTATTGGTAATTGGGTATTAGGGTTTAGATTGAACACCTTGCAAATGTAGTTTCTATTCAGTTGCATCAAGAATTTCCCACCTATGGTGAACAATGCCCTTTTCTCAGGGTTATATTCCTATTCAATCCCTTAGATAAGGTCAAAATTGATTAATACATTCAACACCACCAAATTTTCCAAACCTAGTCTCCAAATGTTGCAAATAGGTATGTTGTCCATGCACTTTTTGAAAGCATGCTTGAAAAGGGAAATACCCCTGAATTGGAATAATGGGATCCCTGCAATTTTTATTTTTATCTATAACCCTATCGGCCAAAATTCTCGACCCTTGTGCCAACCTAGGCCTCTTGGATGACCTAGGCAACTAAGCCATAATGTCATCATCTAATTCCGTTTTCACACCTCTTGACGTTCTAACCATGATTTCCTTTATAGGGTTTTAATGTTTGTAAAATTAGGGGTTTTAAAATTTTACAACTTCGAAGATGATTTCCTGAAAATTTTAAACAATCTCTACCCTTCTAGAGCCCTAATTCACTTTTATAGTCTAATACACCAAAAAACTATGCCCCTTTATGCCAAAATATGCGAACATAGTTTGAATTCACTTACTATTTTCCGTTTGCTAAAATCCCTAGAAATATCATGAAAACCCTTATTCACCTAGAAATTTGTAGCAATTTTGCTCTAATGCCTTCACTTTGTGCTTTGAATAATGAGAATAGACGTTATTAAGCCAACACTCTTTAGAATTTGGTGGATACAGAGCAAATCCGCCATCAATGCCTTTGCATGCTTGAAGACATGATTAGTAATAACTATTCTCCATTTTTGAATGTGGACCATTAATTTGTTGAAGATCGACGGTGATTGCAGGGATTTGAAAATCTTTCGGTGAATAGAAACTTGTCTTTCTTTTGCACAATGTTGAGACACGTGCCATCATTTTGGGAACCCACAATAACAAAAGGGATATCTTATATGCTTCCCTGACAATGCTTTCTTTTGCAAAACACTTAAAACAAACAAGACAAGACATGTGGTACAATTTCAAGAGTTCAAGGGAATAAAAGCTCTAACTTAACATCACCCATAAAAGGTTTACGTTAGTGCAACAAGAAATGACTCATGTTTATTGCACAAAGCAAAAGCGTTTCACTCATTCATGGAGAAAACTTCTTCAGAATAAAGGGCCCTGCAAAGCATATAATCAAAGCGACTTAACTACAAGCCGACACTTGGTGCTAACTAGGATAAAGGTGGAACCCTCGGTGGGCTTCTCTTTGTTGAGAAAATATGTCTCAACTTCCAGCTTGAAGCCCCATCTTTCATGCCTTGGCGTTAAATTGTTTCATTTCTGCCTTTATCGCTTTATCGCGGCGGCTAAGTCTGGCTTTGGCGGTGACTGTCCTGGCGGTTACCGCCATACTGTAGACGGTGGATCCACTCACCGCGGTAGCGCGATGAGACCACCTGTGGCTGGGTCTAGCAGTTACTGCCATACCGCGGTAAGACCGCAAGTGGCCTGGCTGGCGGTTACCGCCATACCGCGGCCAGTCAAGTGACTGACTGCGGTAAGACCGCCAACGGCCTGGTTGGCGGTTACCGTCATACCGCAGCCAATCAAGTGACTGACTGTGGTGGCTGCGGTAAGACCGCCAGCGGCTTGGCTGGTGGTTACCGCCATACCGCGGCCAATCAAGTGACTGACCACGGCGGCCGCAGTAAGATCGCCTGCAGTCAACCAAGTCGGCTACCGCCATACCACGGTGAGTCCTGATGCCTACAGCGGTAGATCGAAGGGCAGAGCTCGGTGAAGTTGGGGTGAGCTTGGTCGAGCTCACTGCCATACTGCGAGTCGAACTTGACAGGGCTGCGGCAGCACGGTAAGGCCTTAGGGAGCTTAGACGAGCTTAAGGCCAAGTTTGATTGATTGGACCAGAAAGTCAAAAAGCGTCAGCGAATGCAGAAAAGACACGTGGCTTTGTGTTAGTCGATAATTGGTTGAAAACCAAAGTAGTAATTGCAGCAGGTGCAGACTGACTTAGGTTGGCGAACATGACCCGATTTGGGTGATGGCATTAATGCCTGGGTAGCTCGATGCAAGAAAATCGATATGGATAGATCATTGGTGTGATTGGATCAGAGATTGATGTACCTTGTGATCGGCGGTTGATTGACAAAATTGAATGCAACATTTGACTTAAGGAAGTCGATGACATATTGCATGATAGAGTTTTTTGTTCAGACTGTATGTTAGAGATAACATTGTAATAATGAGATAATTCTTGTGGTACTACTGTGAGCTGAACAAAAGCAAGACTATGATTTGTATGTAATATTGTTATTACTGTAATACAAAAGATTCTTGACTTAGTGTGGTGGGTTTTTTCCTGTAAAGGTTTTCCCACGCATATCTTGTGTCAACTGTGAATGCTCAACTTTGTGTTATCTTTATTTTACATGCATGTATTTTATCTCAAGTATCTTTTAATGCTATTGAAAATGTTACTTAGCTCTCCTTCTCTGTTGTATTAGTGTTAAGGGAATGTATTCCGCACTTTTGGGTCTTTAGATCCTGCATTGTTTTTCCCTTCAAGTGGTATCAGAGCTTGGTCAGTTGTGTTATCCTTGTAGGAAAGATTAGTTTTTTGTGCTAATACTATTTCAGTGGGAGTATTGTTGTGTTAAAACTTGTTTCTGTTTGAGATGGTGAGTACATCTGGTAGAGTAGACATTGAAAAATTTAATGGCAGTAACTTTGAGTTATGGAAACTCAAGATAGAAGACTTGCTTGTAGATAGAGACCTCTGGATTGCAGAGTCCGGAACTAAGCCACAAAGTACGACGCAAGAAGCCTGGGATCTTGCTGATAAAAAAGCAAGAGGTTTGATAAGACTGAGTCTAGCCGATTATGTACTTTTGAACGTCCATGAGGAGCAGTCTGCAACTTCATTATAGAAGAAGCTTGGTGATATTTATCAAAGAAAGTCTCTGGTAAATAAGTTATTCCCAAGGAAGAAGTTGTACTCCTTGACGATGGAAGAAGGTGCATCTGTTGCAGAACATATGAACTCGTTTAATATGAGTGTCACTCAGTTGGCATTTGTAGGTGTAAAGATAGAGGAGGAGGATCGTTGCATGCTCCTGTTGCGTTCGTTACTTGACAGTTGGGATCATCTTGTGATGGCCATTGGAAGCACTACCGCTGCTTTCAAGATGGAAGACATTGCCTCATTACTATCTGAAGAGATGCGAAGGAAGTCTTCAGAGATGGCCAAAGAGGCTCTTGCTGTTCGAGGTAGACCAAAAGAGAAAGGCAAGAAGAAAGACAAGAAGTCGAAATCCAAATCTGCAGGGAGATCAAAGTCTTTTGGTAAAAAGTTCAAGGTGAGATGTTGGAACTGTGGGCAACCTGGTCATATCAGGAAGGATTGCAAGGAGAAGAAGAAGAAGAATGCTTCTGACAATGAATCCTCTCAAAGTGATGCTGACGTCTTCATTGCAATAGCCTTGACAACTCAGGCATCTGATGATGTCTGGCCGGTTGACTCAGGTGCTTCTTTTCACATGACGTCCAATAGAGAATGGTTTTCTAAATACGAGAAGTATGACAGTGGAAAGGTATAATTGGCAGAGGAAGAGTCAGAATTCAGTTTCCTAACGAGAGAGTCAAAGGTATTGTTGGCATACTTCACATACCAGGTTTGGCTCGAAATCTTCTTTCTGTCAGTAAGTTAAATGATGCTGGTGTAGAAGTTTCTTTCTCAAGTAAGAGATGTAAAATGGCTAGAGGTGCAATGGTGCTAGCTAAGGGTGTTCGTACTGACACTCTGTACAAGTTGGATGCACGTCATGTTCTTTGCAACAGTGCCTCTGTAAAGTCAAACATTGCTGCACCTGTAGAGAAAGATGAAGACTCTTCTCTGGTTGCAAATGCTATGGAGGTAAAACTCCTAGCTGAGAAGACTATGGTATGGCATCATAGACTTGGTCACATTGGTGAGAAAGGTTTAAAAACCTTGAAAAATAAAAATCTTGTGGAAGGACTTGATGATTGTAACCTTGAGTTCGAATTTTGCGAACATTGTATCTATGGAAAACAACACCGTGTTTCATTTTATTCTAGTCCTCATAAATCTTCTGGTATACTGGATTATGTTCATTATGATGTGTTTGGTTTAGTTAATGTTCCTTTGTTATCGAAGTCTAGATACTATGTTTCTTTTATTGATGATTGTTCGAGAAGGGCATTTGTATACTTTCTTAAAAGTAAATCAAAAGTGTTCAGTCAGTTTAAAGAGTTTAAATCTTTGGTAGAGAATCAAACTGGAAGGAAAATTAAATGTTTGAGGACAGACAATGGCAGTGAATTTTGTTCTGTAGATTTCAAAAGGTATTGCACTGATCATGGAATTAAAAGGCATAAGACAATGCCTTACACTCCACAACAAAATGGAGTTGCTGAAAGGTTGAACATGACGCTGATGGAAAAGGCAAGGAGTATGTTGAGTGGTGCTGGTCTGGAGCAGAAGTTTTGGGCTAAGGTTGTGGCTACAACATGTTATCTAATAAATAGATCTCCTTGCTCTGCACTTGTTGACAAGACGCCTTTGGAAGCATGGTTTGGTAAGAAGCCCTCTTTGAGGCATGTCCATGTGTTTGGCTGTGAGACATATGTTTATGTGCCAAATGAAAAGAGATCTAAATTGGATAACAAGGCTGTCAAATGTATTCTCATAGGCTATGGAGTTGGTGTGAAAGGATACAAACTTTGAAATCTTGTTACTGAGAAGGTTTTGTACAGCAGAAGCGTGATATTTCGTGAGCTAAAACCTTCAGGAAGTGATCAACAGCTTGGGACAGATCAGAGTGACAAGAAGAAGGATACAGTTGAGATTCCCCAAACTCCAAAAAGGGAAGAGCTACATGGTGTACCTGAGACTGAGGAGAGCTCAAGCAGCTCTAGAAGTTCTGATGATGAAGAACAACCTCAGCTTGTAAGAAGATCTACATGAGAAAAAAGGCAACCTGAAAGGTATGGTTTCTCTATGTTAGATTCAAACTGTGCCTATGCTTTAATTACCAACACTGATGAACCTAAGACTATTAAAGAAGCAATCAGCATGCCTGATTCAAAGTCCTGGCTGGAAGCCATGAATGAAAAGATGGATTCTTTGAAAAAGAATGATACCTGGAATTTGGTAACACTGCCTAAAGGGCGGAAGCCTGTTGGTTGTAAGTGGATATTCAAAAAGAAAACAAGCCTTGATAGAAGTGTTGAGAAGTATAAGGCTAGGTTGGTTGCAAAGGGTTTTTCTCAAATTGAGGGAATTGATTATGGAGAGATTTTTTCCCCTGTAGCAAAGCTGACATCCATCAGATTTTATTGTCTTTAGCAGCTGTGTATGATTTTGAAATTGAGCAGATGGATGTGAAGACAACGTTTCTCCATGGTGAGCTGGAAGGAGAAATCTACATGTCCCAGCCTGAGCATTTTGTGGAAAGAGGTAAACTAAATCTAGTCTGTAAGTTGAATAAATCTCTCTATGGTTTAAAACAATCTCCTAGAATGTGGTACCAAAAATTTGACACGTTTGTGTTGTTAATTGGATTTGTGAGATCAAAATTTGATCATTGCATTTATTATAAATCTGAGAATGGTTGTGTGTTTGTTATTACCCTGTATGTGGATGATATGTTATTCATTGGAAATAGCAAGACTATGATTTCTGATCTTAAATCTCAGTTGTCTGCAAAGTTCAAAATAAAAGATCTTGGTGCAGCAAAGTACATTCTTGGAATGGAGATTACCAGGGACAGAACAAGCAGAAAGCTTTGGGTCAGTCAGAGTAAGTATGTGAAAACAATTCTGGAGAGGTTTAGCATGGATGACTGCAAGCAGCTTGTTGTTCCAATCATGCATGAAACTAAGTTGTCTGTTGAAGACTGTCCAAAGTCTGCTACTGAGATGGAGGACATGACCAGTGTGCCTTATGCAAGTGTTGTTGGCAGTTTGATGTATACTATGGTCTGTACAAGACCAGACATTGCCCAAGCAGTGGGAGTTCTAAGCCGATTTATGAAAAATTTGGGAAGATCTCATTGGGATGCTGTGAAGAGAGTATTTAGGTATTTGAAGAGGATTTCAGATTATGCACTGTGTTACCATGGAAATTTGGTTGCATCACAGAAGGCTCTCAGCATTCGTGGGTATGTTGATTCAGATTGGGTAGGGGACATTGACAGCAGACGATCCACCAGTGGATACACTTTCATGCTTAATGGTAGAGCAATCAATTGGATGAGCAAGTGACAGGCTATAGTTGCTTTATCCACGACAGAGGTAGAGTACATGGCTACAACTCACGCCTGTAAAGAAGCTATTTGGTTGAACCGTTTGTGTTCAGACATTGGATTTAATGCTGGGTAGATTTCAATCTGCTGTGATAGTCAGAGTGTCATTTGTTTGGCAAAAAATTCGACCTTTCATGCCAGGACCAAACACATTGATGTGCAATATCATTTCGTAAAGGATATGGTTGAAGATGGCAAGGTCAGTCTACAAAAGGTGGACACCTTGAAGAATGTTGCAGATGCTTTGACAAAGCCGGTAAGCACAGACAAGTTCAGATGGTGCGCATAATCGATGGGCCTTGGGGCCTATGACAAACAGTGATTTTTCGAAGCCATGGGGGTAGCTGGAAGTGTTCGCCAAGTGGGAGCTTGTTGAGAAAATATGTCTCAACTTCCAACTTGAAGCCCCATCTTTCATGCCTTAGCGTTAAATTGTTTCATTTCTACCTTTACCGCTTTACCACGGCGGCTAAGTCTGGCTTTGGTGGTGATTGTCTTGGCAGTTACCGCCATATCGCAGGCGGTGGGTCCACTCACTGCGGTAGTGCAGTAAGACCGCCTGCGGCTGGGTCTGGTGGTTACCGCCACTTGACTGACCGCGGTGGCCGCGGTAAGACCGCTAGTGGCTTGGCTGGTGGTTACCGCCATACTTGACTGGCCGCGGTGGCCACGGTAAGACCACTTGCGGTCAGCCAAGTTGGCTACCGCCATACCGCGGTGAGTCCTAATGCTTGCAACGGTAGCACGGTAGAATGGAGGGCAGAGCTCGGTGAAGTCGGGGTGAGCTTGGTCGAGCTCACCGCCATATCGTGAGTCGAACTCGGTAGGGCTACGGTACGCGGTAAGGTCTTAGGGAGCTCGGACGAGCTCGAGGCCGAGTTTGACTGGTTGGACTAGAAAGTCAAAAAGCGTCAGTGAATACATAAAGGAATCTTGGCTCTGTGTCAGTCGATAATTGGTTGAAAACCAAAGTAGTAATTGCAGCAGGTGCAGGTTGACTTAGGTTGGCGAACAAGACCCGATTTGGGTGATGGCATTAATGCCTGGGTGGCTCGATGCAGGAAAATCGACATGGGCAGATCATTGGTGCGATTGGATCAGAGATTGATGTACCTTGTGATCGGCGATTGATTGACATAATTGAATGCAACGTTTGACTTAAGGAAGTCGATGACATATTGCATGATAGAGTTTCTTGTTCAGACTGTATGTTAGAGATAACATTGTAACAGTGAGATAATTTTGGTGGTACTGCTGTGAGCTGAACAAAAGCAAGACTATGATTTGTATGTAATATTGTTATTACGATAATACAAAATATTCTTGGCTTGGTGTGGTGAGTTTTTTACTTGTAAAGGTTTTCCCATGTATATCTTGTGTCAACTGTGAATGCTCAACTTTGTGTTATCTTTATTTTACATGCATGTATTTTATCTCAAGTATCTTTTGATGCTATTGAAGCTGTTACTCAACTCTCCTCCTTTGTTGTATTAGTGTTAAGGGAATGTATTCTGCACTTTTGGGTCTTTAGATCCTACATTGTTTTTCCCTTCACTCTTCAGACGACTTAAAAACCTTTTACAACATGTGCACAAACAAATAACTTAAGTTGCTGGGAAAAAAGGGGGGATAAACACATGATTAAAAGGAATTTTCTAGACAACTTAAGTTACCACGTGAAAACAAAGCTCATGACTTGATTGGCTTAAGACCCAAGCACACCAACAACATCAGGAAGCAAAAGATCATTTCGTTGGTTCATGGTAAGAAAATAATAACATGGAAAGTGCTCGTGAACTTAAGAGACTGAATGAAATGATGTCATGTGTCTTGTGGGACTCGGTAAAGCATAAATGTTTAAGCAGTAATACAAATACATAAAGGTAGCGGGCTCATCTAGTGTTCTAGTAAAAGGGGTCAGTAAGCAAACAAGACAAAGGCCTTAAATATATAACTTAAAAGGTTGGGAAACCGAGACCAACAATCATTGATCATTATAAGAAATGTGCAAGCGATTAGCCATGACTTAGGGTTTAAATGAAGTTTTTGGGTTTTTCAAAGCCCTAATGCAAAATTTTGAATAAACCCTTGCAAAACAGAGGATTTTTAAGAATTTAATGGATCAAAATAATTCAAAGGGTTAAAAACGGAATAAGCACCACTAGGGTGCAAATCCAAGTGATAACACTTATCATTATGAAATCTCAAAGGTTTTAGAGGTTTCTTCAAGTCTCCCATAATCGCTTGTTGCACTCTTCTTAGTGGAGCTCCTCAATGGGCAAAGATACATACTACTCATCTTGTGAATTACATCTTCCTCTAACTCCCAAAACAAGGTGATTCAATTGTGTGATTTCAATCTAAAAGTGGTTCCCTCCATCCTTGATTTATTCTTTGTCATGACATCCTCTATGTCATATTTCTTGACATTTTTAGGATCTTGTCAATCCCTATGGTTTCCCCTTATATTCACTATCATTCTCTTTGTATTTTTTACTTTGTATATATATTTATAATATATACCTATACTTGTATTTATATATACTAGTTTCTATCTTCCAAATGTAGCCTCATAGTTAATAATTTTCTACTCTTTCACTCCTCTCTTGTCATTTACATAATTTAATATAGATTTTACATCTATTGGATGGTTTTTAATGGTTATCATGTTAATAACATTGATGTATTAATAAATTTGTTTATAGATTCTTTTGCCTTTGTGCAGGTCCCAAAAATCTTTTTTCTTGTGACAATTCTAGACGTCAGTGCAACTTTTGGACTACAACACATTTGCACTAATGTATGTTATTACAATCTCCTCTGAGCTACCGAACAACACAATTGCACTAATGTATGTTATTGCAATCTCCTCTAAACTACCAAACTGAAAGATTATTATCCTTCTTATATTAGCATTACATTTCGTAACAATACTCTTATAAACTATTTTCATTAAATCAATCTCTATAACTCATAGATCCCCGTACAACAAAAAAAGGTCCAATATCTCGTTTTCACCAAAGTTTCAATAATACTAAAAAAATAAATAAAAAAACATTTCCCAACTTTCGATACTAAATATGAAATTAATCCATGTTATTAAATTTTTACATTACCATTTAAATGCTTGAAAAGAATATATGATATTAATCTCTATCCTTTTGCCCAACATTCATAGGGCTCCTCACATGCTCATAATTTAATGTTGTTGCCCATGGATGTGATATCTATCCTTATCCTTCGCCATCTTTCATTTTTGTAATGTTAAACTTTATAAGAGTGGTACGATTTAGGAGTATCCTCCGTAATACTTTTGCATATAAGTACCTACTTCCTAACTATATTGTGGGCCTTTCCAATGAATAAAATACTATTTGAAGTATCTCTTGATAAAGAAAGGAACCTACAAAAGAAGCCAATAAATTTAAATTATTAAAAAGTGTTTAGATTTTTGAGGTGTGATTGTATCATCCTCATACTTTTGGAATAGATATTTTTAATCTAATATAATAGATATTTATTAAAAAAATATTAAATATTCTAAAAATTGGGGTGAAGATTTAATATTGAAAAAATGATTGTAAGAGTTTTAACATTTAATCTATTCAATTTTTTTTATTTTTTGGATTTATTGTTTTTATTAACATGTACATTGATGATGATTTTAATATCTCTATAATTTAGAGGTCATATGTATTTTCATGTCTTTTATCAAGTTTTATTATTTATTCTTTTATATTAGGTGATAAGTTTTGGAAAAAAAAAGACATTCAAGTTTAAAATTAATTTATATAGAAAAATAATTTGTAAATTGTGTGATTAGAAAAGAAGATGAGAAATTTTTTTTAGAAGAGTGTATATTTTATATTTTTACATATTTGTTGGTTCATGTCATTTTGCATGAATGATTTTAATGTGTGATTTTCGAATATTTGTGGGATGATACCTCGACACTCTACTCGAAACACCTCTGATACATTTCTCATAATATCCCCCACCCTAAACTAGATTGCGAGTATAATTCTAATAAGATTACAAGTGCAATCTCATCTACTATTTCAAATTTGACATTATTTGTATTTTATGACTAACAATCCAAGATATGATAATTATTCATCCACGTAACAACAAAAATTCAATTATGTGTTTAGGGCATGTATTTAAATGAATTATCCTCAGGTAATGATAATTATAGGAAGAGAATTATTCAACAACACATTTGCACATCTATTTCTAACACTTTTTCTATTTTAGCACAGTGGCTTCTCTAGCTACATGAACATCCAACTACACTACCTCCTTTACTTTTATCATCAAGATTAAGATACAAGAAAACTCTAAACATCAACTCCTACTTAGTAAGCCTCAAGTTCTCCTTAGCAACACTATTGTGTTAGTCATCAAAATATCAATGAGTGAGTATATGTTGCAAGTATCAAAGACCTAGTTCTACCCAAGATAAGATCATGCCCCTAGATATAATCGTTATTATGATCTTGTCCTAAACACTTGGATTCCAAAATTTCATCATCTCAACCTTCTAATCAATCATCAATTCTTAATTTCATATGTAGGTCTCAACGTTGGTGTGTTAGATGAATTAAAATTTGTATTGTATCAATTTCAAAATATACCAATACTAACTTATCTTATTTCTTTTTCAAAATACATTGACTTACAAGATCTCAATTAATTTAATTTAGATGATTAATTAGATTCACCTCTTATATATTTGTTTTTATTCGTAACTCAAGAGTTTTTAGCTTAGCCTAAGTCAAATGAGACCACAAACATAAGACCTCATCACTAGTATGAATGCAGTACATTAATGGACATAGTCAAAACCCACAAGCTCAATAGTCTAGAGACATAGAACCCACGAACACACTAACCCAACAAGAATTTGAAACATGAAGACAAAGACATGAACACCCACAAATTTAACACTAAATTCACTTCCTAAATATCTATTATTACTTATACTTAATTAACTTTTTAATTTATTAACACAAAAAAATAGTTTATAACATTTTACTTCCCTTCAATACCATAATATCATATCACATTGATATTTATAATAGATAACCAAATAAACCTAATAAATTTTACTCCAAATCTAAGTACCAACTAAAGCATCTATTTAAACAAACTAGTCAAACACATTACTCTACAAAAATATTAAAATTATATTTCTCTCAACTTATTTATATTATTATTTTATTGATAATGATAAAGACTGTTAGATTTTAAATGCATGAAATTGGTATATAAGATATGCTAAAGTATATATTTTAATTATATGTAATTTAATCTAATATTTATTTATTATGTAGTATATTTTTTAAGTCATTTAAAAAAAATTTAATATCATTTATAAATATTTTGTTTAAATGAATATTTATGTGATATTAATACAAGTTCTTGTCAGTACATATTAGACACCAATGCAAGATCTTAATGAACACACATTAAATTAGTGGTAGAAGACTTAAGAGTTACCATTTACAAGTCCACTTTATTTAGAAACCAGATCCATATCAAAAGTCAATTATGAAAGACAAAAAATCACTACTTACAATTCGATATTAGATATCCTTATAAAATTTAAACTTGAATTTTCATAATATAAATTCAATATTTTAACTAATTAAAATCAACCCCTTAAACTTCCTTCTTATCTTATATAATAGAAAATACATACTTTAAATAAAATAAAAAATTATATATCTCAAATTAACATAAAACAAAATAAATAAATAAATCCCTTTATAAAATGCTACATAATATCTATCTTATATTCTAAATTGATGTTTCACTTTATAACTTGAAAACTATCTTTACTTCTTTTTAAAATGTACCATCCTTACAATTATTTTCAAAGTTACATCCTTATCTTATAAAGTAACTTACAAAAGAAAATACATATAAGACAATTAGCAATTATCTTATAATGCCACCTTCTTGATGATAACCTTGTCTAATGATGTGTTGATAAAGAGACCTCCCTAAAAATCACAAATCTAATTTTGAAGTCAAATGAACATAATTTATTAATAAGTTATAGTCAAAGGAGGTGGTCATGAGTTTCAATTTTAGGTAATTGACATGATAAAGTTGATCTTACCATTGTAAGGTGGTTTATTAAGGGGTTTTGGGATTATGTATTCATGCTTGAATTTTGGGTATTGAACATCTATATCAATGATGATTTTTCACATTTATAATGATAGTAATTGTATTTGTATAAAGAAGACTTTGTTATGAGGTTATCTATATTTTCATTTGTTAAAAATAATAATTTATAAAATTCAATATTAATTATGATTTTTATAAAAGATAAAAGAAAACTTTTTGAAAGAGTTTTAAAAAAGAAAAGAAAAAAAGAAGTAAGATTCGAAAAAAAAATGGACATTAATACAAAAAATATTAATTCAACACTAATTATGATTTGAATATTAATTTATAGATTACAAACAAATATTAACTTAGTATTAACAAAATTTTTACAATACAACATAATATAAATCTAACTCTAGATTAATATTTATGTCAATACTTAGAGTTTACAACAAATACTAATTATGATTTGATATCATAAGTGTGTCCTTGATAATTATTATTAGACGAAGAATGCTTTTGATGGACTTAGCTTATGGTGCCCTTATAATTTTTCACCATAAGCCTCCATTAGGTTGTCCTTTTAGGTT
The DNA here is from genome assembly GCA_007115665.2 of Sequoiadendron giganteum. Lineage (NCBI taxonomy): Eukaryota > Viridiplantae > Streptophyta > Pinopsida > Cupressales > Cupressaceae > Sequoiadendron > Sequoiadendron giganteum. The sequence continues at coordinate 596,726,395 of CM021103.1, read as the reverse complement.
TTCAACCTAATAGATGGGATTAGGTCACTCAAAGAATTTTCAACTTGATCTATCAAAGTCTTAATTTTAATTCTAAACCTACCAACATCATCCTCAAACTTGAAACCATGTCTCATCCTCGAGAAATTCAATTTCTAATCTACAAAGTCACTATAAAAAATAACTAAAATCCCAAGATTTAAAATGCTAAAATTATTTGGTGACATTTAGATTAAAATTTTATTTTATTTTCTAAAACTAGCCACAAGCTTTCCTTAAGATGTGCATAATGCAAATTATGTACATTTTGAAAATAAAATAAAAAAGAGGTGTTAAAAGTCAATTTAAAAAATATTTTCTACATCTCAATCATCTTTGGAAGTCTCACAATATGAAAGTATATATTGATAAGAAAAAGAAGCCCATTGAATTCTTTAATATGATTCAAAGTCAATAAAGCTTAAAATCACTAAAAAATAATAATGAATAATTGTCTTATATCTTACCTGTATATATAAGTATTTTTAAATTACATTCACAAAAAAAATGGATGGAATTGCATCACACCCTAAAGTCTAGGAAAGATAGAGCCTTAAACAAAAACATCAAAACAAGATCGCATAAAAACAAATAAACTTAAAATCATCATATGTTTTGAAAGTCGATTACTAAGAGAGGAAAAAAATATAATTGTGAAAATTTAGCATTTGACCCATTCACACCTCTATATAACCTTTATTTTTTTAAATCTTTTATATTCACGAGAACACATTAATATTTTTTTTTACATCCCTAGATTTAATCTAGAGATCATCTATGTTTTCTTATATTTCCTTAAATTTTATTATTTATCCTTTTTTATATAAGGTGATAACCTTTAGAATGAAAATAGAGACACTCAAATTTAGATCCAATTCATATAGCTTTTAAAATCATAAAAAATGAATTTGTAAGTTGTGTGATTGAGGAAAGGAAGATGAGAACTATTTCTTATAAAATTGTGTACCCTTACTACAACGTTAATGAATTTAATATTAGTTTCAACATGTTTTTGGATCTTTTGGTACACTCATTGGACTAAAGACCCAATAAAAGACTTTGTGGTACCTCAATACTCTACTCGAAACATCCTTTATACATTTATCAGAACATCCCCTAGCCTAGACTAGATTTCAGTTATGATTTTGATAGGATTGGGGATGTGATCTTATGGACCCTACTTGAAATTTTAAATTATTTACATTTTACAACTAACAATCTTAGTTATGATCTTTACTTGTCAATGATATGTAGATTTTTTTGAATCATGCATTTAGGGAAATATATTTAAAGGAATCATCCATAGGTAATGGTCTCTCTGTCTACATCAAACATCCAAAAACATTACCTCTTTTAATTTTATTGTTCACACGATCTTAAATCTTAAGTAAATTTCAAGAAATTCCTAAGCTTCAACCATTGTATAATGATCCCCACTATTGTCCTTAACACCATAACTATTTTGCATACCACATATATCAACAAGAAAACATGTATTGTATGCAGCAAAGACCCAATTATAATTGGGAAAAGATCACACCCCTAGATAAAATCATTATGTTGATCTTGTGCGAAACATTTAGCTTCTTAGATGTCAATTGTCTTAGCCTTCTAATCAATAAGTTATTTTATGTTCTGGTTTGTAGGTCTCTATATCAACACGCCATTAGGTAAATCTATTCCTTTCCATCACATCTTACCTTTGACTTCTATTATTGTACTCACACAATCATATATTACATGACACATATAATATAAGTCATGATTAATATTATTGAATTTTCTCTTATGATTATGCTTATATGTTTTCATCCCTCTCATTAGCTACTATTGCTTGGTTTTTGTCCTCACACGTAAGGGTAAAATTTGGGCATCTCGCTGTCTCTCGATACATTTTATTTCATAATCACATTCAATTGCTTTATTTTATGTTGTCACACAATACTATCCATGAAAATTTTACATGATTATAGAGCTTACATGATCATTTATTTTTACATATAATACATGCTCCCCTCTCATCATGATCCTTGCATCACTTTATATTTAACCAGTTTGAGTGGGTATATTATATCATTGATTTTAATTCATGTATATGGTTATAAGAGCTCCTTAGGGGTTCTACAACACAACTCAAGGTTACAGTGACTCGTCAAGGCTCATCCATTGAGCTTGTATGACTCTAGTGGCTTGTTGGAAGTCCCACACCATAATTTTTCTTTTGGAACATGGATATAATGGTTCATTTTTAAATATTAAAATTTATCCTTTGTTGATTATGGTGATTTTGTAACGCCCCATCGTGGAACCCAGGGAACGTCACACAACTTAACCAAACAATCGAATAATTATTTTTTTAAACATTTAATTACAATGTGTGTACATAAACCTAACATGAACATTATGGGGTTCCACAACAATGCTACTAAAGTAGAACAATAAATATAACACATCAAGTACCACATACAAGATCATGAGTATACATCACAACAAGATTATGTTATCATAAAGAGTATCATTACAATTTCATTTAAAACAAATGAGATTGTGACAAATCTCGATACATCACAAGTAATAATACAATGAAACCTCATGTATCATCATGAGTGAGTACAATAAAGAATATGAACAAGAATAGCCCAAGTCCACGAACACGTCTAATGAACAACTCTGTGAACAAAGTGTATCCAGGAACCTATCAAGAACAAACTCGTCTCGAACAGTATCACCTGCAAGGGGACCCAATGGAAGAAAAAAGCGCGTTCCTCCCAACCGTGTGGAACTCGAAAGCCCACCCCCCATGCTAGGAGATAGTAACAGGTCCTCAAGTTAATCAAACATCCAGAAGAGATAACAAACGACACAAGGTTGACATACATGACATCACAATGACAATAGATCTACATGACAACCGACATACTCCCAGAGGCAACGATACAATCACAGGTGACTCTACACAAGAGACCTAACAAATGTACAAGGAAAAGAGTGTCATCACATAAATGTAATAGGTTACCTTGGATAGTCTTCTTAGGTTACCGACCCTCTACTAGAGTTACCCTGACAACCTCTAAAGACTTTCGACCCCTATATGAACTTATGTGGCATTGTAACACTTCTCACAAAGACAAAGTGTTCGATTAGCCATTCCAGGCCATCTCAACCTACTTTAACCTATACAAGCGTTAAAGTACAAGGCGAGGCAAATCATTATCTGATTGGTTAAATGTTAACTACCCAACCCCCTAAAAACTTAGTTTAGTTATCACTGTATTATATACTTCCGAGAGGTTACCCATGCAACCACTTTCGGGTCCGACCCCTAACGGAAGCCACTCCTCCTAGGTACAACTCACTGACAAAAATAACACATAGCCATTCAACATGAAACATCCATTCACATAGACCCATCAAAAGATACCATGATATTATAGTAACCGCCACAAACTATACAACATGCATGGCTAAGTCAAGGCCAAATTGTACAAAGACAACGATAACAAGTATCCCTTTAAAAACAAAATGCTAAACTATGCCTCTGGATGATTTAAAGAGAAAACTCAACCCCCCAAAGAAAAGCCCTTAAAATCCAATGATAACAAAGCATATACGGTTTTCTACATAATAACCATTCAATACACTAGTATTCAACATGCCAACAAATAAGATTGACGAATTCCATTCATGATTTCCAATCATACATGCCTCATTTAATACATTATAAACTCATTGATCAAGAAGGCAATAAATTTGATGGCACAAGATAATATTTAAATCAATAACTATAATTAATAAAATTTAACATTTAAAGACTCATTTAACTAAAATCACATATACTCATTATAACTATTAGAGTCAATTCATCAAATCTAAATCTGTAAATGCATATATTTTACAATTTACTTGAAACCTTAAAAGAAATATATAAATATCTAAATACCAATGTCAATGCTAATTAATAACCAAGTATATATATATAGGTTTATGATTCATATTAACCATATTCTCTTTTCAAGTAAATTATGCTTTATTCCCTAAGCACCAAGAATGTTACATAAAGTCTTTTTTTTTTCATTTTTTAATATTAATCCTATGACAAAAGTAATTGAACAAAGGAACTCGAGTTGATGACACCGAGTGGTGTCCTACCATCATCACTCCAAACTGCACGAGGACACCGAAAGTGTCGACCCCATAGAAAGTTAAAAAAAAAAAACTTGCGACATGTAATAAAGGATTCGGTTGATTTTCATCAACCATTTCAACCTCTACCCCAAAATAATATCAGACTCACTAAGACAATATGCATGTGTCTACAACCTTCAACTGTAAACCACCTTTCTGCAACTATGGAAGTTTCATGTTTGCACTAACGGAATACCAAATTGTTTAAGCACCGATTCACAAGAATAAAATAACTTCTAATACCCGAGAGACGCACATGCATACAAAAGACACAACAAATATTAGGATATAGATTCAAGTTGACAGATGTATGCGCCCTTAAGGAGATAAACTTAAAACTAATCCATACCTCCAGAAAAGTGCGGAAAAATTAGTTACCAACCACGCATGGCGCCAAGTTAAGGAAGACTATAGATTCTTATCAAATGCAACCAAGGTCACGATCAAAGGGAATCAGCTGATCGACTCAAGCATGCAAGAATAACATTAAGCATCCATTGACACAAAGCGTTTCTTATTTTTTTAACAAGAAACTTGATGTGCAAACCAAGCATGAAACACAAGGTAAATTACCAGAAGGAAGCCGCTCCACCAAGAGTATACAAGTATCAATATAGAACAAAAAAGAAACATAAGGTATGTTAGACTTCAACATTTCCCAGGCATGGCTGATTTGAAAGGGAGAAGTTCAGAGACAAGAAGAAACGACTCAACCAATAATGCATGCATTTAGCATGCACGCAAACAACCCAAAAATTTATGCGTACCACCAATAAGAAACACGAATCAGGTGCAAGCATTTTAACTCCCACCATTGACATGCGTTAGAAAAAGTTGAATAGAAATGGCACATGCATAAAGTAAAAACATCTATAAAAACTAAATACAGATACCAGATGACTTAATACAAGTATATGATTGAATAGTAAACATTCTACAGTTTGGAAGGCAACGCCAACTATCTCATCCTGAGGTTATGCACTATAAAATAAACAGTGGTCTACTAAGCATGCGGTCAACAATAAGTCTAAATAGAATCTCAAAAGCATGAAGCAAGAAAACTAGACGAGATGCAAAATTTTTAGAAGAAGAAAAAATACAATCAAGTTACCTACGAATTTCTTTTCAACTTAATCAAATTTAGCTAACAATGATCTTGTTTCCTTTGTTTGTATAGATTTCAGACAAATTTACATGAAATTCAACAACAAATCACAACAACTAACAATTTCTTTTTTTTCTTTTGATTAGATTCTCAAAAACAACAATACAAAGAGGAGAACCTAGTGATCTTCTTCAAAAACCGACGAATGACGAAGCTAAGCATAGATCTTTAAACATGGTATCCCTTTTAATCTGAGCACAAGCCTCCAATATTGCAATCCTCCAAGTTCTCATCCAAACACATAAAATACAGAGATAAAGCTTTTCCAAAAACTGCCGTGAAAACAATCTTTTCTTTCCAAAACCCAATTGCCGTGTGTCAAAAATTAATCTTTTTCCTATGCTATATCATTAATTTTAGATCACAATGCAAATCCATCACTTAACTCATTGTTTGCATGCAATTCATCCACCAGTTCAATTTTTACAACGTCGTGATCAAAACAAGATATTTTTGCAAATTTAAATCACAACTAATTGTTACAATTTAACAGTTTCGAAAACATTGAAGTTGCAAAATCAAATCAATTACACAAATTATTCTTCCACAAATAATATATTTTAATAATTCTCAATATATATTATTTCCTCAAATAATTTAAAATAAACTTTCAAATTAGACATGACAATTCATACTTTAATTCTATTAAAACAATAAATCACTGATAATTCTAATACATACGATTAGACCATTTAATTAATCCAAGCAGATCAATATAAGACATGACAAACATAAAATGACAAGACGAAACAACAAACAACGCGACAAAATGAACAACAACAAAACAAATGGGTAACAAAGCGATACTTGTTCTTTCCAAAATGATGGCTCATGATAGAGGAACAAACTATCTCCCACCAACAAATTCCATTGGGCCTTGGCACGCTCAGACCTGACAAAGAAGGTGGAGTCGATGCTTGTACCTTAAAACTACATCAAACTGCATGGCCAACCATAATAGCATATATAATAGAAGAAACACTGTGAAGAAGAATCACAACGTAGCAGGGCACTCATACATGAGTACTACTACACCGTCTCCTTCACTGAACTGACATAAAACATTACATCTAACATCAATTACTACATAGTACCATCATTAACATTCAAGAACAACATATACCATCATAGTAATGTCATCTCATGAAAGTAAACAAATGATCATAAAGTCCAGTGTATCATCTACAGAGTATCACAACTGATCATATAATCCATGACATAGTGCATCAAAGTAACATAGTCTCAAAAGCAACTAAACAACTAACAACAACTCAAAAACAACTAAAATAGCAATGTCATCTGGAGGGTCACTACATCCTCCCCCCCTAGGATGAGGCTTACTCCTGGAAGCCTGCAAATAGATAGGGATATAATTCCCTCATGCACGTTGCAACCTCCCAAGTAGCTGAAGCCTCGTCACTAGGGTCCCACTGGACCCTCACCTAATCAACGTATTGAACCCTGAGGGTGAGCCTCCTACACTGAAGAACGCCCACGGGCTCCAAATCCAGCTACTTGTCCTCGACCTGTAAAGCATTCCAATCTATCACATGTGAAATATAGGGATGATAGGGTCTAAGAACATATACATGATATACATCGTGGATGCGTGACAAGCTAGGCGATAAGGCAAGTCGATAAGCTACAAGATCGATCCTCTCTAGGATCTTGAACGACCCAATGAATTGAGGTGCGAGCTTAGAGCCTTTTTCGTAACAGATCAAACTCTTCCGCAAACACACCCGAAGAAACACTCTATCACCAGCATAAAACTGGTGATCAACACGATGAGCATCGACGTACTTCTTCTATCTATCCTATGCCGCAACCAAATGCTCTTTGATACGATCAACCTGCTGCTCCATATCTCGTAGAATATCAGATCCAAGGAGCACTCTATCCTCAAGTCTATCCCAACTCAACGGAGTTTGGCATGGGAATCTAGACAAAGGCTGAAAAGGAGGCATACCTATGGAACTATGATACCCATTATTATAAGCGAACTCCACCAAGTAGAAATATTCTTCCCATCATGACTGTTGATCCATGACATACATCCCGAGCATATCCTCTAGAACCTAATTAACCCTCTCAGTTTTCCCGCCAGTCTCAGGGTGATAAGCTGAATTGAAGTTCAACTGCGTACCTAAGGCATGCTGTAAAGATGTCCATAAAGCTGATGTGAAAATAAGATCTCTATTTGATATGATTCTGCATGGAATTCCATGAAAATGAATAATATCCTCCATGAAGATATTTACCACGGATGAGGCATTATAAGATGAATGAACCAGAGAGAAATGAGCTACCTTAGTCAACTTGTTGACAGTAACCATGATGGCATCATGTCGATGAGATGACATAGGAAACCCAACAATAAAATCAACCGATATGATGTCCCACTTCTATTCTGGAACAAGGTGAGGATGTATTAAACATGCGGGATGCTGGTGCTCGGCCTTAACCCTCTAGCACTCAAGACATCTCGCAACAAAATCGACAATGTCACGCTTCATCCCAGGCCAAGAGTACAACAATCAAAGATTTGCATGCATCTTCTTGACACCAGGATGAGCTGAGTATGGTGCTCGATGTGCCTCTGAAAATAGCAAGGTACAAAGACCGTCTACAAATGGCACATATATATGACCCAAATATCACAAAAAACCATCAGACTCAACCATATAACTTGCAAACCTACCCTCCAAGGGTCTATCTGATTCCAACTCTACCTTCACCTCCTAATACAATTTGTCCGTAGGAAGCGTTGCTACATATGACTCCTCAAATCAACTCCTAGAGTCACGACATAAATTTCATGTCTATGCCGGCTAAGAGCATTCGCTACCACGTTCTCTTTCCCCTGAATAAATTTCATCTCAAAATCATATTCGCACAAGAACTCCATCCACTGTCTCTGCCTAGCATTAAGATTAGGCTGAGTAAAAATGTACTGCAGACTACGGTGATCACTGTGAAGCTCAAAGAGATGTCCCAATAGGAAATGTCTCCAATGAACCAAAGCATGAATGACTGCAGCTAACTCCAAATCATGATTAGGGTAGTTCAGTTCATGATCCTTGAGCTTGCGAGAAACATAGGCGATCACATGACCCTCCTGCATCAAAATGGCTCCTAAACCTTCCAAGGACACATCAATACAAACTACAAAGTCCTTAGTAGGATCATGAACAAATAATATAGATGCACTCGTTAACTTTTCATTGAGTGTCTGGAAGGCCAACTAACACCGATCTGACCAAATGAATTTATTCCCCTTCCTCTAAAGAGAAGTAATAGGATGAGAAATCCTAGAGAACCCCTCGAGAAACTGCCTATAATACTCTGCAAGACCCATAAAATTGTGAACCTTCGGAACATTGGTAGGCACGGGCCAATCCATAATGGCTTGGATCTTCGAAGGATCCACTGCAATACCCTCTTTAGAGATAACATGACTGAGGTATTTCACCTCAATTTGGAAGAACTCACACTTTGATAGATTTGCAAACAACTGATTCTCCCTCAAGCACTGCAATACCTATCTCATGTGCTCATCATGCTCCTTCATATCCCTAGAATAAATCAAAATATCATCGAGAAACAAAAGGACAAAATGATCCAGGTATGTGCGAAAGACACCGTTCATCAGGCTCATGAAAATAGATGGTGCATTCGTTAACCTGAATGGTACCACGGTGAATTCGTAGTGCTCGTAATGAGTTCAGAATGCAATCTTATGTATATCTGCTTTAGAAATGTGTAACTGATGGTATCCCGATTTCAGATCAATCTTAGAGAATACATTTGCTCTGTTAATCTGATAAAAAAGCTCATCGATTCTAGGCAATGGATATCGATTCTTAAGCGTCACTTTATTCAATTGACGGTAGTCAATGTATAACCTAAGGGATCCGTCTTTCTTCTTTACAAAGATGACAGGTGCTCCCCAAGGTGAAACACTTGGATGAATGAAACCCTTAGCCAAGAGCTCCTCCAACTGCAAACGAAGCTCTTCCAGTTCCTGTGTAGTCATTATGTACGGAGCTCGAGATATAGGCTTAGCTCTAGGAACCAGATCAATTCTAAAATCAATATCACGTTTCGGCGGCATACCCGGAATATCACTAGGAAATACGTCAGAAAATTCACCGAGAATAGGGTAGTCATCAAGAGATACCTCTCAACTCTCCCCTACCTCCAAGTCACTAACAATGCTGCAAACATCTGACAACCCTATCGCATACACCTCCTTAACTGCATAGCAAATATAATCCGCAAGGAGATGGGTCTCTGCACATAGACTATCTCAATCTCTGCACCAGAATCATCTAAACAACTTATTGTCTTTCGTCGACAGTGTATCACTGCAATATGAGATTCTAACCAATCCATTCCCAGAACAATGCCATATGATCCAAGAGGTGTAACTCAAAGATCTACTAAGATAGATAACGATCCAATCCTAAGTCCACAATCATGAATGAGGGATTCAACCGCTACCTTAGCCCCATAAGCCAATTCTACCTGCCACCTAACACCTTGCTTAACCACCACTAGTCTGCATCGCTCAACAATGGAAGGAGAGATAAATGAATCAGACACTCCAGAATCAAATAAAATATAAACACTAACACCCTGTAACTAAACTGAAGACTCAACCACAGTATTCTGGTGATCTGCCTGATGATTGTCCACCGTAGAAAAAAACTCTATGAGAGTGACCTACATCACCAACTGTCAACTCTGAAGTTGCGGGTTGCTATCCAAACCCTGAAGTATGTCGCATCAGACACTGCCTTGCAATATGACCCTAATGACCACATGAGAAGCATCCAGTGCCCCTACCATAACCTCTGCCAGAACCTCTGCCACCCGAAGGTGCATTCGAATGCTGGAAGCTACCTCTGCTGACCATCAACTGCACACTCTGAGTAGGCTGATCTTGGTGGTTTTTCTTATTGCGCATCCAGTTATGGCTCTTTCTAGACTGTGATTCGTTACCCTACTGCTTTTGAGAACCCTTATTCTTGTGTGGGTAATTATGCTACTGTTGTTGTCCACCCTTAGCGGGTGCTTGTTGGTTTCGAGAGGAACCACCTATCTGAATTGGATCACCACGCAGACCAAAACCTACAGTAGAAGCACTACCAATCAAAACACTTGTATGTCCACCCAAATCCATGGATAGATTCTCCTCCACAATCTGTGCCTTCTCTACAACTACCTCCATCATCTTCGGCTCGAAGACTCCAACTTCACCATTGATATAGGCATTCAAGCCCCTAATGAAATGTTGAACCAACATAGCCTCATCATCTTCTATCCCTGCATATTGTTTGAGTTCGTAGAATCTACATTCATACTACTCGACAAACATAGCCATCTGGCGCAGATCATGGAATTCATCTACACGACATTGCCTTGAGTGCTCATATAAGAATCGTGCTCTGAAACGCTCCAAGAACATATCCCAAGATACAGATCCAATCTCCAGATGGAGCTTTTGATCCTCCAATTTCCACCAAGTAGAGGCGAAACCTCTAAGATGCATGATGGCGCATCTCACTCGGGTGTTGCTACCATACGGGTGCATAGAAAAACACCGTCCCAAATCCAGTAACCATGTCTCCACCTACAATCCACCACCAGTACCATCAAAAATGGGAGGGCGTTCCCTCAATAAATCTCTCATGTGACTTGCAGCTATGGCATCCTGTTCTGCGGTCTGTACAATCCTTCGAGGTGGTGATATATCCCTCTCTCTATTCACTTCCTTATCATTTCCTTGTCTAGGCCCAAGATGAGCAAGGGCTTGCTCAATTAAAGGATGTAATAGATCTCCCCTTGCACCAAGCTAATTTAGAACTTGCTCATTATTTGTCTGATTACCCTGAGGATTAGGCTGTTCTCCATATTCACTTTCATGTGAACTCTACGATAGAGTGTTTTGGCGATTTGTTGCATGACCACCACCACGGCCTCGTCCATGACCTCTACTGCGACCTCGCCTAGGTGGCATGATCCTACACAAGACCAATGTCAAGTCTTAGTTTAAAGACACGCGGAAATAAGAAAACACACATACTAGGGAATTCTAACATCTAGGACAACCTAGTGGGCTCGTAAGAACTAGAGTACCCAGTGTTAGAACCTTCGCTTTGATACCAAGCTGTAACGCCCCATTGTGGAACCCAAGGAACGTCACGCAACTTAACCAAACAATCGAATAATATTTTTTTTAAACATTTAATTACAACGTGTGTACATAAATCTAACATGAACGTTCTCAGGTTCCACAACAACACTACTAAAGTAGAACAATAAATATAACACATCAAGTACAACATACAAGATCATGAGTATACACCATAACAAAGATTACGTTATCAGAAAGAGTATCATTACAAGTTCATTTACAACAAACAATATTGTGACAAATCTCGATACATCACAAGTAATAATACAATGAAACCTCATGTATCATCATGAGTGAGTACAATAAATAATATAAACAAGAATAGCTGACGAAAAAGTCCATGAGCACCTCCAATGAACAACTCCGTGAACAAAGTGTATCTAGGAACCTATCAAGAATAAACTCGTCTTGAATAGTATCACTTGCAAGGGGACCCAATAGAAGCAAAAAGAACGTTCCTCCCAACCATGTGGAACTTGAAAGCCCACCCCCCGTGCTAGGAGATAGTAATAGGTCCTCAAGTCAATCAAACATCTAGAAGAGATAACAAATGACACAAGGTCGACATACATGACATCACAATGACAATAGATCCACATGACAAATGACATACTCCTAGAGGCAACGATATAATGACAGGTGATTCTACACAAGAGACCCAACAAATGTACAAGGGCAAGAGTGTCATCACATAAACATAATAGTTACCCTGGATAGTCTTCCTAGGTTACTGACCCTCTACTAGAGTTACCCTAGCAACCTCTAAAGATTTTCGGCCCCTATACAAAATTATGTGGTATCGTAACACTTGTCGCAAAGACAAAGTGTTCGATTAGCCATTCCAGGCCATCACAACCTACTTTAACCTATACAAGCGTTAAAGTACAAGGCAAGACAAATCGTTATCTAATTGGTTAAATGTTAACTACCGAACCCCCTAAAAACTTAGTTTAGTTATCACTGTATTATATACTTTCGACAGGTTACCTATGCAACCACTTTCGGGTCCGGCCCCTAATGGAAGCCACTCCTCCTAGGTACAACTCACTGACAAAAATGACACATAGCCATTCAACATGAAAACATCCATTCACATAGACCCATCAAAAGATACCATGATATTATAGTAACCACCAAAAACTATACAACATGCATGGCTAAGTCAAGGCCAAATCGTACAAAGATGACGATAACAAGTATCCCTTTAAAAGAAAATGCTAAACTATACCTCTGGATGATTTAAAGAGAAAACTCAACCCCCAAAAGAAAATCCCTTAAAATACAATGATAACAAAGCATATACGATTTTCTACATAATAACCATTCAATACACTAGTATTCAACATGCCAACAAATAAGATTGATGAATTCCATTCATGATTTCCAATCATACATGCCTCATTTAATACATTATAAACTCATTGATCAAGAATGCAATAAATTTGATGGCACAAGATAATATTTAAATCAATAATTATAATTAATAAAATTGAACATTTAAAGACTCATTTAACTAAAATCACATATACTCATTATAACTATTAGAGTCAATTCATCAAATCTTAATCTATAAATGCATATATTTTACAGTTTACTTGAAACCTTAAAAGAAATATCTAAATACCAATGTCAACGCTAATTAATAACCAACTATAATTAATAACCAAGTATATATATATATATATATATAGGTTTATGATTCATATTAACCATATTCTCTTTTCAAGTAAATTACGCTTTATTCCCTAAGCGCCAAGAATGTTACATAAAGTCTCTTTTTTTCATTTTTTAATATTAATCCTACGACAAAAGTAACTGAACAAAGGAAATCGAGTTGATGACACTGAGTGGTGTCTACCATCATCACTCCAAACTGCACGAGGATGCCAAAAGTGTCGACCCCATAGAAAGTTTAAAAAAAAAAGAAAACTTGCGACATGCAAAAAAGGATTCAGTTGATTTTCATCAACCATTTCAACTTCCTCCCAAAAATAATATCAGACTCATTAAGACAATATGCATGCGTCTACAACCTTCAACTGTAAACCACCTTTCTGCAACTGTGGAAGTTTCATGTTTGCACTAACAGAATACCAAATTGTTTAAGCACTGATTCACAAGAATAAAATAACTTCTAATACCCGGGAGACGCACAGGCATACGGAAGACACAACAAAGATTAGGATATAGATTCAAGTTGACAGACGTATGCACCCTTAAGGAGATAAACTTAAAAATAATCCATACCTCCAAAAAAGTGTGGAAAAATCAGTTACCAACCACGCATGGCGCCAAGTTAAGGAAGACTGTAGATTCTTATCAAATGCAACCAAGGTCACGATCAAAGGGAATCAGCCGATCGACTCAAGCATGCAAGAATAAAATTAAGTATCCATTGATAGAAAGTGTTTCTTTTTTTTTAACAAGAAACTTGTTGCGCAAACCAAGCATGAAATACAAGGTAAATTACGAAAAGGCAGCCGCTCCACCAAGAGTATACAAGTATCAATATAGAAAAAAGAAAGAAACATAAGGTAGAGATATGTATATATGTTAGACTTCAACATTTCCCAGGCATCACCGGTTTGAAAGGGAGAAGTTTAGAGACAAGAATAAACGACTCAACCAAGAATGTATGCATTTAGCATGCACGCAAATAACCCAAAACTTTATGCGTACCACCAATAAGAAACACGAATCAGGTGCATGCATTTTAACTCCCACCATTGACATGCATTGGAAAAAGTTGAATAGGGATGGCGCATGCATAAAGTAAAAACATCTATAAAAACTGAACACAGATACAAGACGACTTAATACGGGTATATGATTGAATAGTAAACATTCTACAGTCTGGAAGGTAGCGCCAAATATCTCATCTTGAGGTTACACACTATAAAATAAACAGTGGTCTACTAAGCATGCGGTCAACAATAAGTCTAAACAGAATCTCAAAAGCATGAAGCAAGAAAACTAGACGAGAGGCAAAATTTTTAGAAGAAGAAAAAATACAATCAAGTTACCTATGAATTTATTTTCAACTTAATCAAATTTAGCTAACAATGTTCTTGTTTCCTTTGTTTGTATAGGTTTCAGACAAATTGACACGAAATTCAGCAACAAATCACAACAACTAACAATATTTTTTTTTCTTTTGATTAAATTCTCAAAAATAACAACACAAAGAGGAGAACCTGGTGATCTTCTTCAAAAACCGAAGAGTGACAAAGCTAAGAATAGATCTTCAAACACGGTATCCCTTTTAATCCGAGTACAAGCCTCCAATTTTGGAATCCTCCAAGTTCTCATCCAAACACAAAAAATACAGAGAGAAACCTTTTCCAAAAACTGCCGTGAAAACAATCTTTTCTTTCCAAAACCTAATTGCCATGTGTCAAAAATTAATCTTTTTCCTATGCTATATCATTAATTTTAGATCACAATGCAAATCCATCACTTAACTCATTGTTTGCATGCAATTCATCCACCAATTCAATTTTTACAACGTCATGATCAAAACAAGATATTTTTGCAAATTTAAATCACAACTAATTGTTACAATTTAACAGTTTAAAAAAAATTGAAGTTGCACAATCAAATAAATTACACAAATTATTCTTCCACAAATAATATATTTTAATAATTCTCAATATATATTATTTCCTCAAATAATTTAAAATAAACTTTCAAACTAGAGATGATAATTCATACTTTAATTCTGATAAAGCAATAAATCACTAATAATTCTAATACATATGATTAAACCATTTAATTAATCCAAGCGGATCAATATAAGACATGACAAACATAAAATGACAAGATGAAACAACGGACAACACGATAAAACGGACAACAAAAAAACAAATGGGTAACAAAACGATACTCGTTCTTTTGAGAACGATGGCTCATGATAGAGGAACAGACTATCTCCCATCAAAAACTTCCATTGGGCCTTGGCATGATTAGACCTAATGAAGCAGGTGGAGTCAATGCCTGTACCTGAAAACTGCATCAAACTGCATGGTCAACCATAACAACATATATAACAGAAGACACACCATGAAGAAGAATCACAGCGTAACATGGCACTCATGGATGAGTACTGCTACACTATCTCCTTCACTGAACTGACATAAAACATCACATCTAACATCAATTACTACATAGTACCATCATTAACATTCAAGAACAACATATACCATCATAATAATGTCATCTCACGAAAGTAAACAGATGATCATAAAGTCCAGTGTATCATCTATAGAGTATCACAAGTGATCATATAATCCATGACATAGTGCATCAAAGTAACATAGTCTTAAAAGCAACTAAACAACTAACAACAACTCAAAAACAACTGAAATAGCAATGTCATTTGGAGGGTCACTACAAATTCATTTAGAGATCCTATGTTATCATGTCTATTATTCCATCTCTTTTGGGTCACAATGGTCTATTCAAGGATCCTACACCTCTTTTTATTTTTACACAATGATTGTTAACATTGTTGAGTTGTTGTTCATGCTTATTTTAGTATTTTTATTAGATGTTACTAACAGAAATTTGTGGATAGACATTTTAAGATAGATTTTATTGTTACTTAGAGAATTACCGAATCACCATCCATATTCATATACTTGGTACATGTGCTTGCCATTTATTTTATGTTGGTTCCTTATTTACTTTGACATGCATGATTCAAGGTAATTGACATTCAATTTAAGGGGAGAAATTTAGATCTAAAAATGTATCCTTAACACTTTTCCTTTCTCATTTTGAATTCAATTCGATCCTTTTCCCCTAGAAAAACAATCTATTATTTGAATGACATGTTTTTGTGCAAGAGCTGGTATTTATCCTAAACTTGAGTTGAACCTAACTTCCCATTCCCCCAAGGATCTAGATCCAGGTCATGTTTTTCTTGTTCAAGTTGTCCCACTCAAGCCCACTAGTGTAGGTTTGCACCTTTTTAAAGATTACATGTATAGTCTTGAGCCATTTTTTCCTAGAATCAAAATTAATTATGGGCCCAAGTCAAATTGATTTTAACTATCATCCAACAACTCAATTTTAAATATTTAAATTTGAACGTTATGGTATTGTATAAATTGACAATAGCCCTAGTATATTTATAGGAATAAATCATACAACATCCTAACCAAGATATAATTATTTTATCATAAAAGCATTACATCAACATTTGAATTCATAAGAATAAATGCATAGGAGTTTTGCATTTTGCTTGGTATGTCTTCAATCTTGTTACAATATTGTTGAATACACGTGGCTTGAATACAATCAAGAAAAGTTGTGGGTTCCCTCAAATTTAGAGTAGGCTCTACATGTGTGTTTTAGCACCACTCTATCCAAATATTTATGAGGAAATACATTTATGATTAAATAGGATGTAAGGTTCAAGACCACGTTTTCAAGTTTAGGGTTGCATATAAAATTTGATACATTGAATGTAGGTTTCTACCATGACATACAAAAAATGGCTTTACATTTTGTTAGAGCTCAAATGATGCATATCTAATAGTTTATTTTTAAATGAAACACAATTCGCATGCTATAATAGAGTATTCATTACTACACACATAGCTAAGAGCATTTATTCCTTAGTCAAATTAGCACTTATTTTACTACATATATTGATACTTTTTCTATACTCAACTTGTTTCTCTAGATTAATTGATTATTGCTTATTTTAATACATTCATTAACTAATATTTTTATGTAAGGATGGCTTATTCTTGTAAAGAAATAGACTGTTTCTTTACATAGTTCCTAGGGTAAATAATAATCAATACATTAAATCAATAAACCACCCTAGGATAAAGAGTGGGGATTGCAATTATCTAAAATAAATGATATGCAATTATAAACACTAAAATATGGTACTTAGCTCTTTTTTTATGTTGATTTTATAGTGACAAATGTGAGTAATAGATTTGAACTATTGCATTAAAAAATGAAGACTTGTCAAACAATCACCTTAAGATAAATAATTGATTTTGTCTATTGGAGTGATTTACTTTTGAGACTATGGATCTAACCTTGGCATTTGAACTTGACCCACAAATTTGAGCCTATCAATCATAATCCTTCTATACCTACAAATTAGATAGTTGCCTAGATATTTGGACTTGCAATTATAAATTAGAAGTGTTAACATAGACCTTTGACATGTTTTCTGGGCTAGAATGATTCTCCCTTGGAGGAACTCTAGGATACCAATTTAAGAACTTGGTACAATGATCAAATTCAACAGGTAATCATACAATATACCTATGACATGTTGGTACAATGTTAATGTGATAAGACAACGATTTGATGTTCCTTAATTGACTCTAGATTTAGATCCACTATAATGAATTAGGGTTCATCCTTTTATACAAACCCTAGCATGCAAATCAAATGTTTTCATGCTCTAGTTGGCTCATAATGATCAATTGCAGGGAATTATCTAAGACCCAAACTTAAAACTTAAAATTTAAAATAGTTGGAGTCATTTTTGCAAAGTCATGAATGAACAAAATGAGAGTCAACTGTAAACTATTTAAATAAGTATGAATGAAATCAAATTATTTATCAACTTCTACACAAAAATATTATTCTACACACTAATCATTACATTAAAAACTACTCAAATTGAATTGAAAATAAAATATATATATTAAATGTGCAATTTTCATCATTACAACTTTCTTATATATATATAAATAAAATCAACAGCAGAAAAAAGAAAATTAATAAAATATATAAAAAATAAACTTTTTAATTTCTTGCAAACACTTTCAACAATATGATATAATACCACCCTTTTTTGAACTAATATATATTATAGTTTTTATAAATAAATATAAAATGCACTATTCAAAAAAGTGATTGAACAAATTTATTTTTAAAAACAGAACAAGCCGGGTCTAGATAATACTATACTCGTTATATATTTAATTCCTTGAAAGGGATGCATTACACGAATGAAATAAGATTATTTATTTTTTAAATAGATAAATATTATATTTATCTTGAAATTCTCCCATGAAATCCACCAACGCCCATAATATAGCCCTCGAGATTTGTGATGAAATATCTCAACAACCATATCAACGTCCCCACCTTAATATAGGTAATATCCACACATTTTAATATTATAACAATAAATAAATAAAACAAGGTGCTCCACAGCCCATGGTATTTATAATCTTCAATGTTTCATGCACATAAAACCATATTAACTAACCTTTTCTAATCTGAGAATCCTAGACAATTTTGGTCAAAACAAGGAACATGTCATGGATCTCTACTTTTATGGTATATTAGCTCACCTAGGGAAAAAATGTCAAATCTTATTTTTCCTTGGTTATATTGACATTGACTTGTTATATTGGAAGGTTCAAGAATGTTTCCTTCAGTCTTTGTATTATGTCACTTTGATATGTCTTTTTAAGTGTGGTTGAATGGTAAAACAATTAGTTATTAAGGTTGTGTGGAATTATAGTATTGATAGAGATACAAAAGTATATTTTTATAGAGATTATAAAGATAATATGTAAAATAAGTTGTTTGGAATTATTTTATAGACTTCATCATGAAATGTTTTTGATTAAATAGTAGGGAAAGGGTCCTGATCTTGAGAATACATAATAGAAACAACAAAACTAAAAAATAAAATTGGATTAAGGCCACGACCAACACCTACAACCTAGGGAGGCACGCAAACCAAACTAAAAGCACTTAAAACATATGAAAATAAGCACTCAGAAAAAACAAAACTAGACACACAGGCCAGAGATATCTAAAAAAAAAAGGAAAACAACGAGAAGCTGGAGCATCCATCACTCCTTATGACCATTTATGAGGTCTAAATTCTCCTTCAACATGTCAAGGGAGTCCATCTAATCGTTCTTTGTCTTGTCCTTGCTACCTTTAGCCTAAATAGTACCTTCACGGTTCTTTTTCTTTGTGTTTTGGACATGTTTTTGTTAGAGTGTTTTTATGCAATAATGAGTTTATAAGTAGTATACATTTTCATGAATTTGGTTTATCATGTCATTATATTTTGATCTTATCATCACCCATCTCCAAAGATTGATATCAATCCCTAGATCTTTCATTCATCACTTTGGATCATATTTGTGAATGTATATTTGACCCATTGATTTGAAACTTAAACTTTTAAAATTCAAATTCAAATCACTTTCTTCTACTAGGCATTATGAATTGACCTAACACACAATTATGTTGATTTGTGTGCTTTGTTGTTGTATTTAAGGATTTTTATTTATTTATTTTTGAGATCACCTAGGAGTTATCAAGGGACAATATGATTATCAAAATATATGCCATGAAGCATTTAGAGGAGCGCCATAATAGCAATTATTACATTAATACATCAACATTCATTAGCACTTTCTTGTTGTCCTTGATCCTTGTTCCAAAGCAATTGAACTTGTCCAATTGAAAAATCTCATTAAGGAGAACTTGATCCTCACAATTCAACAAATTTTCTAAAGATATTTGTGAACACCTTCAATCCTTATTCAAATATCAAAAACTAAAGCAAATAAATTTCAAATGTCAAAATTTTACCACTTTATTCTCACAAATATAAGTTCAAATATTTAATTCTATAAATATCAATATAATAATATTATATAAATTTTAAATAATTAACTTGAAATTAATTTTGTATTATATAAGAAATTATTTTTTAAAATAATATATAAAAAAATTATTCAGTATTCATTATGTAAAATGTCATAATTCAAGCTTTAAAAAAAATTGTATATCATATATAGATAATAATATGTAAAATTGAAAGCCCCCCATCTATGGGAAGGCTCAAGATCATTTGACACAATTTGAGGGTGAATTCAAGATGGGTTCCTCCAGATGATAGTTGGTATAATATGACTTTCAATGGGGAAGCTAAAGGAAATCTTGGGATTTTTGGAGCTAGCTACATCATCAGGGACCATAATGGTGCAATGGTGGATGTCGCTACCTGCAAACTATAAAAAGGAACTAACAATATGGCTAGATCCTAAGCTTAGGCTCTACTACTCTCCATCTTAGCATTCAAAAAGTTTGCAAGAAGTTTGTCGTTGAAGGACACTCACAAATAATCATAAATGCAATAAGGATGAAGACAAAATCCAACATAAGCAGAGGCTAGGGAATATTTTTGGTTTATATTGGGATTATATCAAGAAATTAGATTACAAAATTGCCCACATATACTATGAGGCCAACATGGAGGTGGCTAAGACAGTGAACATGGTTATCAACATGCAAGATGAGTACTTCTATGGTAATAATTCAAATGGGTGAGAGGTCTTTAAACAACAATACTAGTCATTTCCCTCGAATTAAAAGTGAGCAAAACTTAATGTGAGTTGATGCATAAAATATTGTTGGTTTGAAGTGAGATGATTATTGGAGGCAGGGTGAGATGGCTCGATAATGCCACAAACATTCCAAAATGGAAGCAAACAAGGTTAAATGTATGCAAAGATTGGCTTCCTTTTCACATGTTTTTATGGATTCAATAGTTAGTCTACATACAAATTGGAGACATGTTTCTTTTAGGGGGACCATCACTGATCTCAGGCTTACGAAGACATTTAAAATGATATCTCCTATTATTTTGCATGCAATTCAATTAGTTTTGGGTGATGTTTTCTTTCTAATTTCTCGCATATATTGGGTGAACATAGATATCACAAGTCCATGTTTGAGGTAGTCATGTTGGACAGGTCTATGAGGATAAATCTATTATGCTGAGTAATATGGAGGCTTTGGTCTTTTATGAAGTGGTGTGGTGGACTCCGAGAGACTTTGGAGAATGTAGTTGTTGGGATGGGTTTTCTCACTGGCAAAGGATTTCTTTCCTATCATGTTTTCCCCTCATAATGGGTCATGGTTTCCCTTTGTTGTGGAGGTTGTGGATCATGACATGGAGGCCCAGAGGAAGAAATTTGCTTGGGGTCTTAGATTTTTGAAAGAGGTTGTTGGAATTTCTAAAGAGGCTACTATGGATTGGTATTTCATGACTTGGAGATGAATGACTCCATAGAGAACATTATTGGCTAGAAGAAATCAACTTTTAAGTCATATGTAATAGTGTCAATAGTTATGTTGATGTAAAAATAAAATAAAACCTTATAGTTATGATAATAGATGTATCTTATAAAGGGAATTTTATTTTATGTTCCTTTTATGGAGTAGCATATTCTTAATTTTTTAATTTTGAGTTTATGGGAATGGCCTCCATGGCCAAATTAACTCACCAAAATTATATATATTATGGGAATTTTGTTTTATGTCCCTCTTATGGAGTACCATATTCTTAAATTTTTTATTTTGAGTTAATGGGAATGGTCCTCATGGCCAAATTAACTCACCAAAGTTATATATATTATGGGAATTTTGTTTTATGTCCCTCTTATGGAGTAGCATATTCCTAAATTATTTATTTTGAGTTTATGGGAATGACCCCATGGCCAAATTAACTCATCAAAGTTATATATATATATATATATATATAATTAAAAGTGAACAAATTTATAGGAAATGTTTTTGTATATTCTAATAATATCTTATATTTTTAATAATTAAAGGAACCTTATTCAAATATATATTAGACATAAATAGTTTAATATTAGTTGTGTTTACTTTAATATTTAGGAGTTAAAAACAATAAAGTATAAATAGACAAAAAAATCAATGATATAAATGAATCAGGGTTATTTAGTTTTAGATGCAATTTAATGGCGATGGATTGTAAATTATTATTTTGTGATCTAAAATGATGTTATACTATCATTTGTTTTATGATGTTTTGATAGATAATAAATTAGACTCTGCAACTTTGATCTAGGGTAAATTTGCAATGTGAAATTGATAGAGATTGATTATGCAACACAAAATAAACATGTATGCATGGATTAATTTGTAGTACATGAAATCAGCTTGACAAGTTTTATGATCCAAAAACTAGTTTGTATCACCTTCTAATATCTCAATCTACAATAATTTTCTATTAGTGTTTACAAACACCTTTGAGGAGCTTGCTAGGGTAGGAAAATTTCCCTTGGTCTTGCCCCTAGATGGATTGGTTTAGTAGATTTGAAACAAATATTGAAGACAACAAGTAACTATGAAAGATGCCTAATATATCACTATTATAGATGTTGACATAATCTTGATATTAAGGTTTTATAATGATAAATTATGCAATAGAATTCAACAGATCTTGACAATGTGTTAAAATGAATTAGAGTTTGTCCTTTTATACAACATTATACAATATATTTTAAAATGGTCCATGTTTCAGTTCAATACAAAATGAATAATATAAAGGGGAAACATGGGCCATATTTTACAATTTAAATTTAAAAAGGCTAGGGTTAGTTTCACACCATGAATATTACAATTTTAAACAAGAAGGAAAAATGGATATATTGAGGATCAAGATTTCTCTATAGAGATATGTGGAGATGGAATTAGGTTAGGTTTAGGTAATATTCTAAATTTTATGTAGAAAAATTCCACTTGCATGTTAGTTATTGTATGAAGAATAGCCTAGTCAATGTGAATCCATGGGAAGGGAAAACATGTGAGGTATGCGATTTTGGCTAGTACATTTTACTCCCACTTTAGCTTGAATGTGAACTAGTATGAGATGCATGCCAAAGTAAAGCAAGCAACCAACATGAAAGTAGAAAATTTTAGATACTCAAAAAAAGGATATAGATATGGATTTCAATTTAGTGCATTGCCCTTCTAATGAGAATTCCCTCTTAAAATTATAAAAGTAATAGGAACATAATGATTGGCATCTATAAAGAATTTAAAATATACATACTAATAAAATTACTCAATAATGTCAAAAATCTCAAAGTAAGTGTAAAAAAGAATGTAAATGGTGACATAAAGCTAAGATGGTATGAAGTCGAGCAATGCAAGCAACAAAGGAGGAGGTGTAAGGTCCCTCAATGGACCATTATAACTATACTCTAAATTACCAAAAGATGGTATAGGGTATCCCCCGTGCCACTATAACCATGAAAATAAAATAACATTAGTGATATAATAAACCCCCTCCAATTGGTTGGATAAGAAGGATGCAACCAATTGGAGGAGAGGGGAAAATAAACGATATCATAATGTAAAGTGTAATAATCATAAGTATCATAAATAACATCATATGAAAAATACGTATTAAGATAATAAGATATGAGCATGAAAATATAAAATAGAAATTATGATGCCCTATATTAGGGATAGAAGAAAGTCGTGAATGCTAGATAAGAATCATGTGAACATATGCCATTGTTAGATGTCATTGTGATATCCATTGATAAATCATGTGTAGTTATAGGATGAAAGCATACTATAATGAGATAGAAGCATGGTAAACATAAATGAACATGTTAGTATCATACCATAAGATCGTGAAAGCATAAACATGTATGCATGGAAGCATAAAAATGATGCCATAATATGCAAGTATTGTAACTATAAGTAAGCATGGAAAATTTTATAGGCATGATAAGAAAATTTAATATAAGCTTAACCATTATAAAGTAATTGTAATAAATGGGAAAAAAAAATTAGGGAGTAAAAATGCCCTTTAAATCTATAGGGGATTAGTTGATTTAATCACATACCTAAGATAATTACCTTCGTATGCCTAATGTGTGAGTAAAAATAGAAGATGAAAGATGCCCCCAATTTTTTAGTAATCATGGTTGTATGTATGCTACAAGAAAAATAACAACCATGACCCCACATGATAAGTTCAAGTGAAAATCATGGAGATAAATATGGTATAAAAGTATATGTAATGTGTAATTAAAAATAAAAAAGAAGATATTTAACCAATGAAGTTCTCACCATTAGGTGGATCCATTTCAATAGCCTCTAAAAATATGGCTACAATTCATTCCCCCAAGCGAATATTTATTT
The DNA here is from genome assembly GCA_007115665.2 of Sequoiadendron giganteum. Lineage (NCBI taxonomy): Eukaryota > Viridiplantae > Streptophyta > Pinopsida > Cupressales > Cupressaceae > Sequoiadendron > Sequoiadendron giganteum. The sequence goes on along the minus strand of CM021103.1, from coordinate 596,701,853 downwards.
CATCATGTAGTATTCCATTATGAATAAAAGTCCTGTAACGCCCCACCACGCAACCCTAGAGAAAGTTGCAATTAACTACTTAAATGGACTAATTTTTTTTTGTTTAAGTACAATTAATAAGCAAGTTCACTATCTAATGCCAACAACCTCTAAGGTTACGAGACAAAGGTTATATAGAACCTCAACAAAAAACATGAATCTAAACCATGTCCATTATTTACTTAATAAATTAACACATACATTCCAAATAAGATAAATACATCAAAGCATAAGAGATAGCTTTCAATTCCATTTATTCATAATTAAGCAATACGATTACATCTCTCATTCCCCGAATGAGGCAAGTCCAATGAACATAATTACAATTACAACTTTCCACCTCGATAACAAATGAGGGGTAATAAATCACAAGAACAACTGAAATGAAGTAAAGCATGAAAAGAATTGGATCATACGAGCTCTCCAACTGGAAGTCTCATCCACACAAACATGAAGAAAGAACCCAACAGAGTAAGGTGCATGCCACCCAACCAAGTGGTACCCGAAGGCCCACCCCTCGTGCTAGGAGATAGTAACAAGGAATCCTAGCAATGGCCATCTACCTCTAGACACAGGCTAACACATAACTAAACCAAACAGACACAACCAATCACATGTACCACACAAGTAACACACAAGTACAACTCTAACATGGTCACATCGCTTCCAGATATAAATAAGATCAGGTATGTTACGAAAACCATACACATAATGAACAAGTACCAACTGTTGTCCTAGACAGAGTGTCATCACACAGCTCGTCATGATTTACCCACTGTGGATTTTCATAGGCTCTGGCTATCCTGGTGGCCTCAACCGATCCCCGATCCTCATACTTACTAATGCAGGATCAAATACCTATCATAAAGACCAGATAGATAACCTTGCCATTCCAGGCCTTCCCACTCACCCCAAGTCTAAACAAGCACTTGCGAATATGAGTGAGGCTAGAACTTATCTTGATTAGTGTGACGTACCACCTAACCTCTAAGTAAATTGATTTAATTATCACTTGATCAACTACTTCTGAAGGTTACCCAATCTTACCTCTTACGAGCTCTGGCCCCTAACAGAAGCCACTCTTCTACTTGACAACACACATACCATTCAATCACCAAGGGTACCAAAGTGCAAATAAACAAGATAACATGACCACTCCTTTCTCAGGAGGCAACATAAATTCAAACCCTCTCCAAACACTGGAGGAAACACGCATAGCAAAGTCATTCCTTACAAGGAGGCACAACTCACGTAATCCACTCCTAATCCAAGGAGGCACAAAATACCCCCGTTCGTGCAAACCGGGTAATAACATTGACATGTAAAATGCACTACCCAATGGATTCAAAACAGGTTGACAACATGACACGACAACCCACATATTTAAAATGCCATCTGGAAGACTTGTCAAATTCTATGATAGATTTCCCAAACGAGAACACGAAGGAAAAGTTCACTGAAGGCAATTGAAATAAACTACCTTTGGATATTCTAAATCCATTTCATAATTAACATTCAGTTAATTATTGCATGAACAACATCGATTTAAAAATTATGTCTTCTTCAGACAAGGGAGAAATTAAAACTCAATATTTAATTCCCTACTTGCTTTTAATTAATAATAAAATAACCATTTATTTCTACAAATCAGAATACGTTGTTTTGAAATAAATTGTTGTTGCCCTTGCAAACTAAGTCATTTTAAAAGAAATCAATTAATTTTGCCTTTAAACCCATTACTTACAAACTCAATATTTGCATTTTCAAATATATTATTTTAAAGAAAAAAATAAAAACAATAATTTGATTAGAAACACAATATTTTAAATTCCCCAATTATATTAAATCACACCATCAATTGATCAATATTTTTTTTAAAATGTATATTTTAAATATACATAATTAATCATTTAAATCTTATATATTATTATATAATATTAAATATTATTATATATTTTAATATTAAATGATATAAAAATATATTATTATAATATTAAAACATATTTTTTATTTTTTATTTATTTTTAAATAGAAAAAGTCCACAGAAATTAGGGCACATTTCGCCCTCGGGCCGCGTGTTGTTTTAGGGTTGGGGCCGCGCAGATTTCGGGCCGAACGAGGAATAAATGATGGATGCTCCAAGGATTTTTGGGCAACCAATTGATATAAGTAGAACAAAGCACAGTTATGCTACAATGGGAATGCCTTGTCCCTTAGCTAACATGATCCCCAGAACAAGTCATTTCTTTGAAGACGTCACGAGCTTTCACTGGCTTATACCTCATAGTTGTCCTCTCAATACCTTGTCGCGACCAATTTAGACTGCCACCTCGGTCCATCCTGGAACAAAATTGATAATGCTATTACCAAGAAAAACTTTGAATATCAATAGCTGGCTGACAAAAACTCAAGAGGATAAGTTATTTAATGTGTTGGTACAAAGGTCTAAAGCGTTTGCTTGGGATTATATGGACATGAGGGGAATTCACCCAAGTTTTTGTACTCATCCAATTTACACTGACATCAGTATAAGGCCTATTCGCCAGCCGCAAAGGAGACTCAATCCTGCATTAAAGGATCTGGTCAAAATTGAGATTGAGAAACTCCTTTGTGCTGGATTTATTTATCCAATCTCTGATAGTAAGTGGGTATCACCTATGGTGGTCGTCCCAAAGAAAAATGGGAAGTGGAGAATCTATGTAGATTATCGAGAACTCAATAAAGCTACTTATAGAGATTATTTTCCCCTACCATTTGTTGATCAGGTTCTAGACAACTTGGCTGGGAGGAAATATTTCTCCTTTCTTGATGGATTTAGTGGTTACAATCAGATATAGGTTGCTCTAGAAGACCAAGACAAAACTACATTTACCTGCCCATGGGGCACATTTGCATACAAAGTGCTTCCTTTTGGACTATGTAATGCTCCAGCGACCTTTCAGAGAGTCATTCTTTCCATATTTGCTGCACTCATTAATGACTGTGTCGAGGTCTACATGGACGATTTTACAGTCTATGGGTCAACATATGATGAAGCTCTTTAGAACCTAGATCGAGTTCTGCAATTTTATGAGGAAAATAGACTATCCCTTAGCCATGAAAAATGTCTAATAATGGTAGAACAAGGAATAGTCTTGGGTCATCATATTTCCTTTGAAGGAATAAAGGTCGACCCTAAGAAAATTGAAGTCATCCAACAGTTGACTGTCCCTCAAACACAAATTGATGTTCAAAGTTTTCTTGAACATGTTGGTTACTACAAAAGGTTCATAGAAGGCTTCAGTAAAATTGCAGCTCCTATGTTCTCTCTTTTACAGAAATAAGTAGAGTTCGTCTGGACATCTAAGTGTCAGCAATCATTTGAAGCAATCAAGGAAAATCTTGTCTCTGCTCCCATACTGCGAGGGCCAAATTGGAATCTTCCCTTCCATATCTATGCAGATGCTTCTGATGATGCTATCGGTGTAGTGTTGGGACAAGAAGATGAGAACGGGGGTAAGTATGCCATATATTTCATCAGTAAAAATCTTACTCCTGCAGAAAGAAATTATACAACAACAAAAAAGAGGAATTCCTGGCTCTTGTTCATGCCATTAAGAAATTCTGCCATTATATTACAGGATATAAGGTTATAGTTTATACATACCACTCAGCTGTGAAGTACCTCATGAATAAACCCGTAGTTAATGGTCAAATTATGAGATGGTTATTGCTCCTTCAAGAATTTAATGCCATGATTCTTGAAAAACCAGGGAAATATAATGTAGTAGCAGATTTTATGTCACGAATCAAACATGAAAAAGGTGACAATACTCTTGTACATGATGAATTCCCAGATGAAAATTTGTTTGCAGTTTCTGTAAAATCACCCCGGTTCATAGATATCGCTAACTATTTAGCTGCTTCAGAGGTACCCCTGGATTCACGACTAAGCAAAAGAAGCGTCTAATCAAGGAAAGTGCCCCATTCAAATGGATTAACGTAATGTTATTTTGTTGTGGGCCTAACATGATCCTAAGAAGATGTGTGAGAGCGGATGAAACCTACAACATTCTAAGGGCCTGTCATGATGATCCTTCGAGAGGGCACTACTCTGCGAAGATAAATTCCCATAAAGTCTTAGGCGCCGGATACTATTGGCCCTCAATGCATAAAGACATTAAGAACTATGTTCATCATTGTGATGAATGTCAAAGAGTAGGAAGACCAACTGCTTCTTCGAAAATGTCGTTGCTGCCACAGGTAGTGCTTGAACCATTCGAGAAATGGGGTTTAGATTTTATCGGAACCATAGATCCTTCCTCTCAAGGGAAAGAGTATATATTGGTTTGTACTGACTACTTGACAAAATGGGCTGAAGTTCAAGCCTTAAGAATAGCTAAGGAAGAGCAAGTCGCGGACTTTCTCTATAATAAAATCTTTCTTAGATTCAAAGCCCCTTGAACTATCGTAACTGATCAGGGACCCCAATTTATGTCCAGAGTGCTCTTGGAATTTACCAATCATTTTTAGGTAAGCCATAGGAAGTCATCACCTTATCACCCTCAAGAAAATGGCCAAGTAGAGGTAACTAATAGAGAGCTTGAAAACATTTTAACGAAAACAATTTCTTCTGGAAGAAAAGACTGGGCCAGGAAACTCCCTGAAGCCGTATGGGCATACAACACAACCTGGAAATCTATGACTGGATTCAACCCCTATGAGCTCATTTTTGGAAATAATCCTCTTCTTCCCATTGAGTTTGAACTACAAACTCTACGAACAACTATGGAACTAGGTCTGGATTTAAAACGAGCCCAAGTTGAACGAGTTCTGCAACTAAGTGAATTGGATGAGCTTCACTTAGACGTCTTCCATCAAACTGAACTAATTCAACAATAGTGGAAAGTGTGGCATGACAAACATATTAAGGAGAGGGAGTTTCATAATGGAGACAGGGCCCTGCTATTCGATTCAAGATACAAAACTCATAGGGGAAAGCTCAGGACTCATCGGTTGGGACCTTATGAGATTGATGAAGTCTTTTCGAATGTAATTGTTCGGTTGAAACCAATTGATGGTGACACACGCACCCTCTTATTTAATGGTCATCGCTTACGTGTCTACCATAAGCTGGTCAATAAGGAGGAATTCTCGAGAATGTTGGAAATGCAAGGCGAGGTCCAATGCGTTGACCCTGCCAAGGCAGAATCTATCTGGTAAAAATGCTTGAAAAATGTTCAAAAAATAATAATAATAATAAATATTATAAATTCAAAAATGTGCAATAAATGAACATGTATGCCAAGATATTTTCGTTCATTAATTTTTTCTTCATTTTGGACTTAGCTAATTTTTGTTCCATTTTGCAGGACTTCTTCAAAGCGGAAATAACTTCTGGAGCACCCTCCAAAGTTGCTCCGGAATGTTATGATCTCGGTGCCAGATGCTCTGGAACTTGATGGTCCTCATGCCCAATGCTCTAGAACTTGTACAAAGCTCATCATGTCGAAGAGGCATTCTGCACTAAGGTCCAAAGCTCTTGAAGTTCAAAACTCTTTATCATGTCACTCCACTTTCATTATGTTGTTGCTTCGGCTGCATCTTTCAGCGATGCTCCAAAACCTTCATTACGTTGCTGCTATGGCTGCATCTTTCGGCGATGCTCTTGAACCTTCATTTCATTGCTGCTTTGGCTGCATCTTTCGACGATGCTCAAGAACCTTCATTCCGTTGCTGCATCTTTTGGTGATGCTCTGGAACTTTCATTTGATCGTTGTCCCGGTTGCGTCTTCCACGGATGCTCTGGAACTTGTCTGCCTTCTCCGTCGCAAATGAAAACCTCTTTCATGCTCCAGAACTTATGCACTAGTTTCGAGCACGATGTCAAATTGCGTGCCCCAGAACTTGTTCGTTTGTATTCCGCCACCTTTTTCAAAAATTCAAAAATTTTGCGATCCTTTCGTCAGTATATCTTGCACACCTGTCTTTCTATTTTGTTTTTATCATAAATAAAGCCGCCAAGTACTGTAGTCCTCATTGATGGCTCTATCACCCGTAAAATTCCTCACCCATATCATAATAAATTCGTCATCACCTTAGCCAATGCCTTCACATCATCCTGTCAAATTTGTAAGGTACGAGATCTTCGAACGATCACAGAACGCAAGTATTAATTTTCGCTTTAAGTAGGTAGTTATTTTCGAATAAAGAATAATTAATTGGCATGAACTTCACTCCCAATTTAGCAACTTGTGCCACTCGGAGATCAGTTACTTGTATGGCCAAGCCTTTCACATGCCTCCATGCAGATTGGAAATCATTGCATAACAAGCTGCAAACAAGACAAAAATTGAGTTCAGAAGCAATATTTTCAAAAGTGTTGCGTGAAAGCTTTGTGTCATAATTAAAATATTTTGTAGAGTGGGAATAGAAAAATGGGAGGTGGTAAAAGAAAGGCAGATCTGGATTCAACAGAAAAACTATTGGGATTGAGTAATATCTCAAGGTTGTTCGAAGAAGGAGGGTGGTTAAATTTTATCAAAAAAATTGAGGGCTACAATGAAAAGTTGGTGAGCTCTTTTGTTGAAAACTACACAAATGGCGAGGTAGTACTTCATGGGAAGCGTTTCAAGGTAAGTCCCAAAATTATTTCTCGCTTATCAAGATTAGAGAATGTAGGCATAAAAATAAAAGAAACCTCTCAAATTACGTACCAGAAATTATCTGAATTATTTGTTAGAGAGGGAGATCCTCACCCAATGGTAGTAATAAGTACCAGGGGATAGAATAAAGGGTTCCAAAGAACCTCCATATTAGAACCCTGGGGTACTGCCATTACATGGATTATAAAGTATTTCACTTGTGAGGGTCAGCTAACTGTAGTTGTAGGACCTTCTTTCCGCATGTTGACCCATTTACGTCACGAAAGGGAGGACCATGCTCTTAGGGTTAATATACCTGAATTCTTGTGTGATTCTATAAATACTTCCATAGAAAGGTATAAAACAAGGACTGGGCCTTTGAAAGATCATGGTTTGATTCAGTTGATCTGTAAGTACCACTTCTGTGAGAAACCTAAGGGAAAATGGGAGAAGTTTTTAAAGAAAATTGAGAAGCCTGCAATTGCAAGGACAATAGAATCAAGGGAACCATCCCACCAGGCTACTCCAACATCCGGAGCAATTTCCCCTAAGGGATCTCCAGCTCTGGAAGCTCCTAATTCCACCACCCCTGGTGAGGCTGTTTCAAACTTCTTGAGTGATGAATTTAAAACCCCTGATTTACTAGAACAGGTTGAGCTAATTTATTCTGATTTGAGTAAGCCAAGAAGAAAAAGAAAAGGGAACAATATAACACCCATCACCTTCCAAAATCTGCCTCCATTAAGAATAAGTAAGTGTTTAGCTCTTGAATTCTCTGAAACCCCAATGCAGGGTAAGGAAGGAAGTTCAAAGAAGAAAAAACCTAAGCAGCCACCTGAGCCTATATAGATTTCAGAGCTTGCCAGTGAAGAGGAGGTACCTCTAGGTAAAGAAGATTCAGGCGAAGGGTTTCCTTCCCACTCTGCACATGTGGAGGAGATCTTCATTGATGCAATTCAGGAAAGAGAACCCGAGGGGGATGACGGTGTGCCAGGAAATTTGTCCCCCATTGTTAATCAAATTGTTGAGACAGCTGAAACAAGTAGTGCCACTACAGAATTAGAAAAGTGTAAAATAGAAATTGATGATCTACAAAGAAAATTGTACAAAGGTAATGAACTGATAGAGTTGCAGAAAGAAGAATTGACTATGCAAATAGTTATAATAAATAAAAGAGATCAAGAGATACAGGGCTTGAAGCTTCAATTACAGAAAAAGGACTCAATAATCTATAAGTTACAAGAGCAAATGCAAGAATTGAATCAAAAGCATAAAACTTATAGTGTTGACATTGCAAACAAAGATACATAAATTTAAAGAATAAAACAAAATTTTATGCTTATGCTCACAACTTTTGAAGAGGACAAGAAAACAAAAACTGAAGAGTTGAACGATTCCATCAGCAGGTCGTAGAACTGGAACAAGACTTGAAGGAATACATTGTAAAACCTCAAATGGAGTCCAAAGAAATTCAAACTAAACCAGTTGTAACTGATTGGTTCCAGATCTGCATTCCACCTTTGCTAATGAAATGGATGGAAAGGCGTTACTTCCTCAGGAATTTCCAAACTGAAAATTACAGGCTAAAGAAAGAACTGGTGCTCCTGAAGGAGTCATTTCACAGGGCCTACAGAGGGAAGCAGGATGCATGTCAACTAGTGGACTGTTTACTAAATTGTAGAAGACCATCAAGAGTTTACTACATGTTTTTGAATGAACAATGGCTAAGATGGAAATTGTTTAGGATCTACAATTATCAACCCTACAAGCCCAATGATAAAGAGTTTGTTAAAATATTTGTAGAGTCAACTCCTGAAGACCAAGATCTAATTTGTGAATTCTTTATGCATGACTTATTATTAGAAAATCGCATAGATTTCTTTATCAACTTGTTCATTGGAGAGGTAGAACTAAGAGCATTTCTCTCCACCATGAGGAACAAAATTCATTGGCAAGAGCATACAAAAGAGTTTGCACAGGCAGAAAGGATAGTGGGTCTCCAAATAAGGTCCTCAAATTCAAGGCCTGGTGGTTTCAAAGATACATTTTTGTCTCTCCTTGTTAATGATAAGATGAAGGAAATATATGACAACAACCTCAAGATGTGTTATGATAATTTCATGGAAAATGGATAGAAGTTGATTGGAAAAGCATGGAATGCTTGTGAAGAAAGATTCACCCCACTCCCAACTTACCTAAAGAAAAGAGAGGTCATTTCCTCTCTAAATATCAGGTGGTCATTTAGAAGAGTAGATGCCTTAGTCAAAATCCTAAAATCTCTTAGAAAAAAATGGATGGGAATGAAGTACAGACCTCCTTTGCTACTCAATCCACCTCCGGCCTTCAATATTTCAACAAATCAGAATGATAGACTTTTCAATGAATGGAGGGAGAGTGTGATGTTTCACAGAGGGTTCATTTATGACCCTGAAGCTTTTAATGCAACAACAAGGGAGGCACATGACCTCAGTGCCCTATGTGAGGAATGGAATAAGACTCGGGGGTTTAACTATGGAGCAGGAGGACCTGCTAGAAATTAGGTAGGAAAGGAAATGATGAGGTAAAAATAACCTCATCATAATAAAATCTGAAAATCTTACTTTTACTAACTCAATCATAAGCCTGTGCCAATTTATTAAACTTTAGGAGAAATAATTGCTTATTTTAAGGAAAATTATGCTTTCTTTCTTTCTTTTGATCAATTGAGGAAATTTGCCAATGCAGGTTTAATGGGTTGACTTGAGTGTTTTTGTAGGAAATAATCGATCATCTAGCAGCTATTATAAAAAAGCCAAGCCAGCACGTGCCTTGAGAACAATGAAGATAAATGTTGTGAGCCTCCTCTTGAATCTCAGGTCGATGAACCGAGGATTTAGTTTCTGTTCTTTAAAATTCTGTTATCAAAACTTCATGGATCTTCTTGAGCCTTCTATATGTTTATGAGCTTTAAAGACATAAAAGTTAGTTTTAAGTTGTTGAAGACTTTTTCAATGGCTATCCACGCCATCTTAAATTTAGGATTTAGTTATAAGTTATCTATAAGAATGTAATTTCAAAAGTGATGAATAAGACAGAAGAGTTCACATGGTTTTCAAAATACAATTGAAATGAGTTACCTAATTTCTGTCTATTGGTAAACTGTTGAATTATGAATGATGATGACTGTTCGTAATGGAAAGACTTGAGAATCTGTAGCTTATATGATTTAAGGATGAAGTGTTAACCCACGAGCTAGCCACTCGAGGGAAGTTAGCTTAGATAGATAAGTATTTTACTGTTAAGTTATTTTCTTTGTTAAAGATAGATTACTGTTCAGTAGGAAGTAACTAAGTTTGTCGAAGAGTTGAGTCTGTAGTTCTGGAGCACCATTATTTTTAAATTGTATGAGTTATCTTTCGTAGTTGATAAAATCCTTTACTATTTAAAAGATGTTTCATTGTGTGTTCACTTATTTCTCTGCTTCCGTAGTATATCAGTTGTTTAGTTTGCTTGTTTCTATGCTTTGTAGTTTAGTCGTGATGCTTTCTAAATTAGTTGTCTTATGCTTTTTAATTTAGTATTTTCATTTTTTCTTAGAGTAAGATTATTTTCTAATTAAATAGTAATGGCCTTAGGTTAAAATTGATTCCAATAGCTTAAAGAAAAATATAAAATATAAAATGAGTTATTCAAATCATCTTCTTCTACAAACTGCCTTGGACACTACCCAGTCGACTAATTGACATTTCAATATTCTAAAGTAGTAGGACCTAACGACAGCCTATCAGTCTCTTCCCCTTCTCCTCCTTCTCACTAGTAGAATTTGGCAAATAAATGACTACATGACTAAAACTTTTAGTCACAACAACTAAAGATGACTAAATTCTACTCATTTTTTGTAACACAACTATAAATGACTAATTTGATCATCATAAGTGACTAATTTGATCATAGGGTAAAAAACACAACTAAATAATTAGTCACACAAATAAAAATTAGACAATATGATATTAAAGTGGATAATTGAGGGAGTGGGTTGTATTTATATGATTAAAGTGGATATGATATTATTATATAATATTATATTTATATTATAATTTATTTAATATTATATAAATATTATATTATTATATAATATATATTATAATATTATATAATTAATATTATAATATATATTATAATATTATATAATTAATATTATAATATTATATTATTGTATAATATTATAATAATATATTTAATAATATTTATTGTGAAAAATCGGGAGAATCATATATTGTAGTTTATTTAATTTCAATTCCATTTTGAAATCCTGTTTTAGGAGGAAAATAAGGCAAATTTGGGTGGGCAAATCTTTGGCCGTATTTTTCATTTTAATAAATATACTCTAAACCCTAAGCGAAATCTTATTTTTAGGCTGCAGCTCGTCAAATTGGAGAAGTGAAAGGTCAATACCAACAAGGAAGAGTTTGGAGGCGCTGAAACAAATAGTGGTGAGGGCTCTTGAATGCAACTCAGAATAGGGATCGACACTGGTAGTCACTCCCAACTCTATTGGGACCTAGTAAGGGATGACTCGAGAGCCCTCATCTAGCAGTTGGGTGGCTTGGATGACCAAATTTTGAATTCCCACGGTGCTTCTGGTGTGCGAACGGATGGATTTGGCACTCATTTTTTCATTGTGCACCAACACAAGTCACACTTTAGAGGCATAGGCGTGAGGGTATTCAGGGTGTTGTTCTTTTCTCTGCCTTTGTTCCCTCTCTTCTTGTAGAACTTAACCAGTGCCATTTAAATTTTATGTCATCATGTAGACTTTAAAAATAATTGTAGATGGAAAATTTGGAATGAAAGACCACAATACTTTTTAAAATAGTTTTTGTCAAATAGTTGTGCCATGATACAAATGCATTATTTTTTCTTGTGCCATCACCAATAAAATCATTATTGATTGTGACATTTCCTAATGTCCATAGTTTTTATGTAGACGTGGACAAATTTACAACCATTCGCCAAAGGTTCTACACGTATTGCATGGAAGAGAAAAATGCCATCTATTTAGAAATTTTGTTTTAGTGTACAACTAGAGAGAAAAGGATTTCGACCATATCCCGCTAAATTGTCTTCAGTTGCAGAACAAACCATACCCATTAACTACTCCCACTCTAGAAACCATGCTCTTTGAGGTCTACGACCTACCTCTGCACATATTCATTTTTAATATGTATTCCCATCTACACATATTATTTTAGTTTGTATTCCCATTTATTTTTAATCATTTACATATGCATGTTTTAATAGATTTATTTAGCAATCAAAATCTTCAAAGACGCATCGTCTTCATATAAAACCCTAATATTTTCTTGCAGACTCATTTTCTTATTTTATTTTAATTTGCTTATCAAGTGTAAGGATTAGATTTATTTCCAAAACATATTGGCTATGTAGCTTATCAATAGTTAGCTCATTTTAGGTCTTTTTCTTGATTACAAGTACCTTATTTAATATATATATTTATTGGTTTTGATTCCAATATCTTATTATTCATTTGTTTGTTACTAACTATTTTCATTCCTCTCTCCTTTTATGCAGATCTAAAATAGGAGACGCTATAAAGAATTTATGGGTTTATAGTCAAGATAACATAAAATTTAGTACATAGAATATGTTTCATGGAGGTTATCAATTAGATAACACTTTGGTTCATATTGTATATAATTTATATTTCCTTCTTTAAGCTTATTTTGGAAGAGCCCCTTTTTGAAAACCAACAAGTTTAAAACTTCCAAGGCTTGATAAAAAGAACAAGAAGTTTTATGTACAGTTATAGGTGGAAGGATCTTTCTTAATTTTTTTCAATTTTAAAAGTATAATATATCAACAGTTTGCATACTGTGAAAGATTTTGTCTTCAAAACTCTATATATAGAGATTTTTAACATATTTTATATATAGTTTGAATATACAGTGAATTATTTTCTAATGTTGTTTCAATCCTTTGAGCAAATTTGTTGAAGTTTTATGATTGTTCTAGTTTAATTTTTCCAATATAATATAAGAGCTTTAAAGTTTTATATCTTTCAATCACAACAAAATTTTCTCTTCGTTTGAAATTTCCAAACATAGGAGTTTACATACACATCTGAAAGTATTAGTTCATAAATGACTAAATAAATGGATAAACCATGACTAAATAAATGACTAAACCATGACTAAATAAATGACTACAATGACTAAATAAATGACTATCATGACTAAATAAATGACTACCATGACTAATAAAATGACTACCATGACTAAATAAATGAATACCATGAATAAATAAACAACTACCATGAATAAATAAATGATTACCATGACTAAATAAATGACTAGTTAACAACAATCAATGACTAAATTAACGACTAGGTATACTACCAAATTGATCAATAAAAACAACCAATAAATGATTAAAATTGGTTTAGTCATAAATTTGGTCACATTATAAATGATTGGAAATAAACTACTAATGGTCATATGACCAAACTAATTGTCACATGACCAATATTTAGTAGTTTTAGTCATTTATTGTTGTTTTTCTACTAGTGTCTCCTTCTCCAACTATTCACAAGTCTTCTTCTCCCTCCAGACATTCCTCTCCCTCCCTGCATTCCTCTCCTCCTCCACGTTCTAGCGATTCTTCTCATTCTCGTCATCAATCTAGATCTCCTCTTGTTGCCTCCAAAGATCGTCAATGCAAGGAATAAGAGCTTTCTCTAGATAATAGCTTTAGTGTGTTGGCCCAGGGTGAGGATTCTTCTAATCTTCATCATGAACTTTAAAATTATTTCATGGAATGTCAGAGGGATCTCCCTCCCTCATCACAAATGTAAATTCAAGGAGCTAGTTACAAAATGGAAGCCTAATTTATTATTTCTTCAAGAGGTCAAAATCAACAATGTTAGACTTGAGGCTTCTTTACACAATATTTGGAAAGATGCCTCATTTTTGCACACGTCTCATCTAGATGGAAAAGGTGGTGCAGTTATTGGGATTTCATCTTGGGTCTCAAAGTTTGTCATTGATAAGGGTGAAGATCCTTCCCACAATTGTGTTTGGGTTCTTACCATCATCAATGGTCAGCTCATTGGATTTTGTTCTATATATGCTTTCAAATTCTCTAAAGATCAAATCCAAATTTGGGACTGGATGGCCAATAATTTACCTAGTGTAGATTGGATTTTAGAAAATGATTTTAACATGGTAGAATAACCTCAAGACCGCAACTGTAATAAATTGATAAATCTTTGCAAAGATGAATTTGATAATTGGTTGTTTTGTCGTAATTCCTTAGGATTGGTTGACCCTATTCATGATAAAATTGCTAACCACTCTAAAAATTGGTTTACTTGGTCCAACTACAGAATGGGAGATGACAAAAAATTAAGTAGGTTGGATAGATTTTATGTTTCTCCCAATCTTTCTTTGGTTCCTGATCCATTGGGGTTGTATATTCAGGTGGATTATTCTTCTATCCTTTCAGATCATTATCACATTGTCTGCAGCATTTGCCTAACCCAAAAATTAGTTAGTGACAATTCTCTCCCATTTCAACTTAATGTTTCCCATTTAAAAAATCCCACTTGCTTGGCTACCTTGGAGGGTATTTGGAACTCTCTTCCCAAACCTTGTGAGGGAGAGTCTTGGATTGACTGGTGGAGTGTTGCCATTACACGGTGCACTGAGTTTATCTACTCTTTTGGTAAATAAATGGCTAGACATTGAAAACGTAAGGAAAAATCTCTCCAAGGGAAAATTGCTCATGCTAGAAAGCTTCTCAATGTTGATCCTACTAATACTAATCTGCAGATTTCCATTGTTGCTACTGAAACTCACCTTCATAAATTTGATAATTACAAAGGTCAGGGGGCTAAAGTTAGATCCAAGTTACACTGGATAAAAGAAGGCAACAAGGGCACTAAATATTTTTTTAACTATCTCAACTATAAACACAAAAAGGAAAGGATTGGTGCTATAAGGGATGAATTTAATAATCTTCATTCTGAACCTGCTGAAATATGTAATTTATTTAAGCAATTTTATGAAGCTGTCTTCAAAGACAATCAATGACAGGATATTCAAAATGCCCTTGAGGATATGGTTATAGATTATATACCCAAACGAATGGATGTTGATTATAGTCGATACCTTGATAGAATTATTTCTTTAGAAGAGTTGGAAAATGCTCTTTTTTCTATGACCCCTTATAAAAGTCCGAGCAACGATGGAATCCCTATGGAATTTTATTGGGCTATGTGGCATCACATTAAGGAATATTTTTATTACTCGTACCTTGAGGAATTTGGGAAAGGATATTTAGGCCCAACAATTAATGGTGGCATAATCAAACTTCTTCCCAAAGGAAGAAAGGAGGATACTATCCACGGTTGGCATCCTATCATGCTTCTTAATACCTCCTATAAAATCATAGCAAAAAGCCCTTGTTATTTGACTTAAACCTGTGGTGCAAGGAATTGTTCAAGCTGAGCAAACGGGTTTTATTGCTAGAAGATTTATTCTTGAAAATCTGATTTTGGCTTGGGAAACTTGTGAATGGACTCAACAAACTAGTCAAAATCTATTCTCATCAAAATTTATTTTGATAAAGCTTATGACAGGATTCAGTGGGACTTTATCCTTATCATGCTTCATTGGTTGGGATTTGGTCCTAAAATTTGAGCTCATGTTCAAATGTTGTTTCAAGATGCAAATGCTTAGATTATTATTAATAATATGATTACATACCATTTTCCTTTACAGAGATCTATTTTTCAAGGATTCCCTTTAGCCCCATATCTCTATGTGCTTGCAATTGACGCTTTGGGTTATATGCTTCAAAGTGCATCAAAAATGAAGATCATTTCAAGAATATCCATCCCTCAAAATAAGGTCATTATCAATTCTCATTATGCTAATGACAACCTATTATTTTTATAAAATTCTGAAAAAGATATCTCCAACATGATGGATATTGTGGAATTATATTGTGTTGTTTCTGGATCTAAGATTGCTCATGAGAAAACATTATTCTTGATGATTCAGGATAGGCCTATCCCTCATTGGATACCTTGGGAATGGAAGCAGATTAAACATGGGGAAATCGTGAGATATCTTGGGATTCCTTTTGGTCTTGGGGTTCCTCTCTTCGATATGTGGAATTGGTATCTTAAAAGAGTCAAAACTAAACTTTTTAATTGGGGAAACAAGTTTCTTTCTTTAGCTGGAAAAATTCAAGTGGCTAACAAAATATTCTTGACCACTCACATCTACTACTCATTTTGTTGGATGCATTCCAATAAAGGTTATGAGGATTTGGTTAAATTATCTGAAGGTTTTTATGGACGAAGTGGGATGGTAGTATTGGCTTTATTGCCACTTCTTGGGATCACTGCATTCAACCCAAAAATAAAGGAGGCTTGGGTTTAATAGACCCTAAAACACAAGGGATATGTTTAGCAGCCAAATGGATTATAAGAGCTATCAAAGGTGATGAACCTTGGAAACTTCTAATATGGAATAGAATTTACCTTGCTTCAGCTAAGGGCAAATGGCAGGTTGTGGGTTGGTTAGACAAAATTCTTCATGCATCTTTTTTCTATTAAATATTCATTTCCCTTTCAATCTGTTTGGAAGGTGTGGTAGTATACTAGACATCTTTTAAAGTGGAGAGATTCTTCTCTTCAACATGGGTTCAATTTTTCCACTTCGTCTATCTGGTGGAACAAATATATTATGTATCATGGGCAACCTCTTACCTTAAGTTTTCTAAAATAATCTTATTTTATATACAAAAAAGGCATCAATAATGTGGGAGACCTTTGGGATTTCACTACCTTGAATTGGTTACCTTGGCATATAGTTCAATCTCATTTTAAGTTGAGCAATAACTACAAATCATTTTTTATCTTTGTGCAGTCATTGACTCTGCTAGAACTTTCCATGAAGCTATGCACCCCCATCCAATGCAATTTTTTCAAAGACTGGTTATGGTTATCGACTTACCCATTCTTAGTTTTTCCTTTGAAAAATATATATTTGCAATTGCTCCCTCATATGCCCATGAATTCTCACTTAAACTTGAAATGGAATTGCAGATTTAGTAAAAAAAATTGGGCAAACTTCTGCTCAAATTTGGAAATCAAAAGGTAGTTCTAAGGCTCAATTAATGGCTTGGAAGATTCTACATTACAAACTGACCATTGGGGGCAGGTTGAAGTGTATAATGGTCCAACCCCTTAATTGTCCTTTTCTCCAGAAATGTGAGGATATGAGGCACATTTTTTGGGGATGTTGAAGTTTGTGAAAAAATAATGGAATTGTGTTTTTAATGCCTTTCCTGCTATTTTTGAACATAAAATTAATTGCAAAGAGGCCTTGCTTGGAATTGGGTTACATAATAATATTATTGTTGATGGAGTTTTCCATGTTATCTTATTGCATCTATGGAGAAATAGATGTAAAGCAGTGTTCAACAGTAATGATCACCAGGATTTTGTAGTTCTAAAGCTTTACTTTGACATACTGTATTGTCTTGCTTCTATTTTTTGTCTTCTACATGTCGATTCTAAGAAGAACATAAATATGGACACCCAAATCCAACACATCAAACATCAAGTGGATCAAATGCTCAGAAAATAGAAGATTACTCAAGGCTTGAGGCCTTTTTTGTTGTTGTAATACTATTGGAGATGTTGTTATGGTTGGTCCTTTTATTAATGGTTCGAAGGACTTCATTGTTGTTGCTTTAGCTTATAAATCATGTATTTTTGTTGTTTCTACTTGATGTATGGCTAGTACATTGGTATTCATGTTTGTTGATCCAACATATAGCTCTTGTATTTTTGTTGTTCTTGCTTACTACATTGTTGTTGTTCTTGTCTTGCGGAATGGCATTCTGTTGTTTCAGCTTGTTATGCTAATATATTGTTGTAATTAGTTCTTTTTTATGTACATTTGTACATACTAAACTTGCAATTTTTTATTACATTTCTCCTTTGTATTATGCATTTTCCTCAATATTTTAAAAAAATATATGGAAAATATGATAGAAATTTTCTCGATTATGGATGCATAATGTAATCAAGATCTATCTAGGTATAATGATAAATCTCTATATAACACAAGTCACTATATGGAATCTTAAACATGATAAGAATTAATTTGATAATGCATTCCCCCTCTAATTGGTTGTATCTAAAAGGTGCAAGGGAGCTAGAGGAGTGGGAAAATGATATATGATAATGTAGAAAATTAATTGGCTCATACGAGCATGTAAGCACTTAATGTAGTGTATAAATAATTATGTAAGCACATAGACTGGAAAAAATTATTAAGGCATGTGTGAAAGGTTTCCCAAAGAATAGGTAGATCATAAAGGATGAATGAACTTAAAGGTGAAATAAGCATCATGAAAATGTAATAATATCTAGAGACAAGAATGTGTGAATAAATAAGTATGACATAATCATGAAAGTACATGTAAACATAATTACCCCCAATATGGGAAAGATAATAATATGAGGATCGAACTAAAAGGAAAGATAAAGAACATGATGACGTTAATGGGATGTATAAAATAGTGTCACAACAATTACAAATGTGTAATCATAAGATGAAAGCATGAAAGGTGTCATAAAATATAGTAAGAAAAGCACAATCATGATTTGATGGTACGAATAAGGTAATAAACGTGAATTGATAAGTAAATATGAATGATAAGAATCAAGATGCATAAACATATGTCATGAAGAGAAAACATGGAAATCCATGGTGGTCATTATATATAGGAAGGCACCATAGGTCATGAAAAAATAATATTATAGGAACATGTACATAACAAAAAGATAGAAGGTATAGAAAGACATAAAATACCATAATAAAATATGCTATTTATCACACCTTGTGCAATGGGTATGTTGAAGAGGTGTGAAAGGTCAATTAGGAAAAAATTGGTTTATTTTTTGCACACATTTGTGTAGTAAATAAGATCAATTGATAGATCATTTAGAAAATGATTTTAATATATTTTTTTTATATTATTATATTTATTAATTTATTTTTAATTCATTAATATATTAACTATTATATTATTATATAAATATTTATTATTTATGTCATTATTTTATGTATTTATTATTTATATATTAACTATTCTATGAACTATTATTATAGAATAATATATTAATTATTATATTATTATATAAATATTTATTATTTATCTCATTATTTTATGTATTTATTATTATACTATTATATAAATATTTGTTATTTATTCATTATTATATTATTATATTATATTTATTATTTATATATTAACTATTCTATTAACTATTATTATAGAATAATATATTAACTATTATATTATTATATAAATATTTATTATTTATGTCATTATTTTATATATTTATTATTATATTATATTTATTATTTATATATTTCAATTTTTTTTATATAAATACAACTTTATTGTCTTCAAACTTATGAGGTACATCTTTAATCCTAAAAAATAACAATTAAAATTTAATAATATCCTTATCACGTACATATTTAACCCTAAAAAATAATAATTAAAATTTAATAATATTTGTATAAAAAGCCACAGGTTGCCATTATTATTCATTTTAAATTTTCTTAGTTTGATATAGGAAAAGGTGTGAAAGGTCAATTAGGAAAAAAACTATTTATTTTTTTAATACATTTGTGTAACACATGAGGTCAACTCGTAGGTAGTTTAGCAAATGATGTTGTTTATGCAACTAAGGTATTATTGGAGAAGTGATATATTAAAATCAACTATGCATCCAAACATGATTGAAATAAAGCTTCTGAATCGGTAAGGTAATAAGGATTCATTATCAACAAACTCATGTTATGTTTGCAATAGGGAGAGAGGTGTGAAAATTCCTATTGCAGTCACTGATTATTAATCTCCTATCTTAAAAGATTATTTAACTGCTGAAAACTAATTCACAGCTAATATCGAAAAATAACACAACTGCAACTTCACTAATAAAAATATGGAAAGAAATGTGTAACACAATGAACACAATATTTTCGGACAAATTGTCCCTGAAAAAAACCCCTAAGGGAAAACCAGTTCTACAGATGAGGAATTATATTAACTTTAGCAAATTAAGAGATACAAAGATTCCTTGCCTCTTACTGGCAGAACTCCGACAATCTCCCAACTTCCCACTGATATTCCCCCGCTGCTATCCCCAACGCTATCACTGCGCCCTTGCTAACACTGCAAGACTGTTTGCTATCACTGCAAACTCACAAACTCATTTGCTAGCACTGCAAATGCTTCTACAAAAACTTCTATATTCTCCATATGCCCAATGACCCCTTTTTATACTCCTCTCATTGGAAAACCAACGGCCAAGATCGATTCTCAATCGACGGCTGAGATAAATAACAACTTACCAACCACAACAAATTTGGTTGCAAGGTGTCACTAAAAGAAATCAATAATTAAATAATAATTATCACATCTCAACAATAAAATAACTATTATCTAATCCTAGCAAATGGACGAACAACTGTCCAAGCTAACAAACTAACACTCCCTCTTAGCGAGGAAGTTGTTCTGCATGACACCCATCTTATCTCTGAAGAAGATAAATTTTTCCTTCCCCAATGCTTTAGTCAGAATGTCTGCTACCTGCTCCTCTGTAGGTATGTATTGTAGCTGAACAATACCTCACTGTACACAATCCCTGATGAAGTGATACCTGATATCTATATGTTTAGACCTATCATGAAACACTGGATTCTCAGACAATTTGATGCAACTCTGATTGTCGCAGTGTAACACAGTAGTCTCAACCTTCTGACCAAACAAAGCCACTAGCAACTTCCGAAGCCATATAGCTTCACATGTTGCCATGCTAGCTGCAATGTATTCTGCTTCTGATGAACTCAGAGCCACAGACTTCTGCTTCCTGCTGAACCAAGAAACAACTCCTGATCCTAAACTGAAACAACACCCTGAAGTGCTCCTTTTGTCTATTGTACTGCCTGCCCAATCTGCATCAGTATAGCCTATCAACTTGATTCCTTCACCTCGAACATATCTGATCCCATACTCAACTGTACCACACAAATAATGCAACACATGCTTGGTTGCTTTCCAATGCACTCTCTTTGGTTCAACCATGAACTGACTAAGAGAGTTTACTACAAATGCTATATCCGGCCTGGTGTTGACCAAATACATGAGCGAACCAATTAACTGCCTGTATAAGGTGGGATCTACATCTTTGTCGTTAGATGTATCTACCTTCCTCCAATTAGTGATCATAGGTGTAGACATGGCTTTGCAATCCTCCATCTCGAATCTCTTCAAGATTTCAATGCAATATTTCCCTTGACCAAGGAAAATCTCTCCATCTGTCTGCCACACCTCCATGCCTAGAAAATAGTGCATGAGTCCCAAATCCTTCATCTCGAACTCTTCTGCAAGGTCCTTCTTGCAATCCTCTATGAGCCCTAGTGCACCTGTAAGAAACAAGTCATCTACATATAGAACAAGAATGAGAACCTCACCCCCAACCACCAAGTAGTAGAGGTTAGCATCTGCCTCACTCTTCACAAAGCCCATTTCCTGCAAGTATGTATCAATGCGCTCATACCACGCTCTAGGAGCCTGTTTGAGTCCGTACAAGGCTTTCTTCAATCTGCACACGTGGGTCTCTTTGTTGTGTGCTACAAAGCCTTCTGGTTGTTCTATGTATACCTCTTCCTTTAATTCACCATTAAAGAATGTTGTCTTGACATCCATTTGATGGATCTGACATCCCATCTGCACTGCAAATGAGATTATAGCTCGTATAGAAGTATACCTGGCCACTGGAGCAAATGTCTCCTCATAGTCTATTCCCTCCTTCTGAGAGAACCCCTTGGCCACAAACCTTGCCTTGTATTTCTCGATGCTACCATCTGCACCGTGCTTTATCTTGAAGATCCAGCGTGATCCAACTACTGACCTATCTGTTGGTCTAGGCACTACCTCCCACACATCATTCTGCATTATTGAAGTATATTCCTCAACCATAGCATCTCGCCATACCTGATGTTGTGAAGCCTCTAGATAGTTGGATGGTTCACTATCTACCAACTGGCTGACTAATGCCACATAGTCATTGAACTTGGCTGGTTCTCTCCTTTGTCTCGTACTCTTCCTAGGAGCTCCCACAGACTCCTGAGTATCCCTTTGTGTGTCTTGAACCTCACGGTTCCTGCTGCCAACTGTAGAGGATGAAATATCAACCTCTATATCTTCTAGATGCATATCCTGTTGCACCAGTTGCTCCATACTCTATGAATCTTCACTACCTGAGTCTATGCTTGTACTAGTA
Organism: Sequoiadendron giganteum; assembly: GCA_007115665.2. Lineage (NCBI taxonomy): Eukaryota > Viridiplantae > Streptophyta > Pinopsida > Cupressales > Cupressaceae > Sequoiadendron > Sequoiadendron giganteum. The sequence goes on along the minus strand of CM021103.1, from coordinate 596,679,815 downwards.
ACAGTACTTGAGCTTTGCTGCCCTTGACTTGGACTTGGAGCTTTTGTTGGCTGCTCACTCTGATCATCTGCTGGCAAATCTCTGGACCTTCTAAACGCCTTGTCCTCCATGAACTTGACATCGCGTCTGACAATAATTCTTCTGGTCCCTGGAATAAAAATCCTAAATGCCTTTGAAGTTTCACTATACCCAACAAGGTACCCCTTCTCTGCAGTCTGATCTAACTTGGTACGTGTATCTCCTGGAATATGACAATATGCCAAACTCCCAAATATCCTGAAGTGACCAACATCTGGCTTTTTCCCTGTGAAAGCTTCCTCTGGTGTCATCTTCCCTAGTACCTTGTGTGGAACCCTGTTCTGAATGTAAACTGCAGTACTACACGCCTCTGCCCATAGGTAACGCGGCATGTCCTGGTCATGTAGCATAGCCCTTGCTGCCTCCGATATAGAATGGTTCTTCCTCTCAGCAACTCCATTCTGCTGTGGATTGTAAGGAACAGTCCACTCTCTCTTGATTCCTTCTCTGGTACAAAATCCTGGAAGACATTTCCTTTGTACTCGCCTCCATTGTCTGACCGAAGAACCTTTATCTTCCTTCCTATCGAGTTCTCCACAAGAGCCTTGAACTCTTGGAAGCGACTGAAAACCTCATCCTTGGTCTTCAAGAAGTATATCCAGGTCTTCCTGGAAAAATCATCAATAAAAGTAACATAGTACTCATATCCTCTGAGAGACTTTGTTGACATTGGTCCACATACATCCGAATGTACTAGATCAAGAACACCCTTAGATCTATTGTCACTCCTTGGAAAAGATGCTTTCGCAAACTTCCCCAACACACATCCCTTACATACATCATCATGCTCTGTGCTCACCTCTGGAACACCTATCACTGTCTCACGAAGCAATTTAAGTGCTCCATGATGAATATGGCCCATCCTCCTATGCCATAGCTCTCCAAGATCTCTAGGATTACTACTGCTCATGAGTGCCTTAGGAGTATCAAACTGTAACCTATAAAGGCGACCACTCCTAACTCCAATAGTTATGGGTGATTTCCAATCCTTGTGTTTAATCAACACATGTGTTCCTCTAAAAAGTACATTATACCCTTTATCCTGAAGAACAGATACAGAAATCAGATTCATACCTAAGCCTGGAACATGCAAGACTTCATGAAGTGGAACTATCTTTCCATTCTCCCTCTGAAACTGAACAGTCCCTTTCCCAACTGGGTTGAGCTTGGACAAGTTCCCCATAGAAATCTGGATATTGGTTTCCTCCTCCTTGTAACTGGAGAAGTACTCTCTAACTCCTGTCATATGAAATGATGCTCCACTGTCTATATACCAAACACTCTGTGAGGTTGAGCTAATCATACAAGCTATGAGTGCAAACTCATCCTCCAATCTACTAGAGAGCTCCTCTGCACTTGCTGAAGCTGCCACTTGGTTCTTGCCCTTCTTATCTTTCTTCCTTTGTGGGCAATCGCTGACATAGTGGCCAAACTCGTGACAACCAAAGCACTTGACCTTAGATAGGTCCTTCTTCTTCTCACCTTGAGAATTTGATCCTTTTCTAAATCCCTTCTTTGCTTTCCCTTTTCCCGCTAGGGCAACGTTTTCTTGTTCTCCCTCACTTTTCTGACTCTTGTTGTTGGCTCCATTGACAAGACTTAGTCTAAGCTCCTCCTGAGTGAAATCACTCCACAGTCGATCCCAACTCGGTAGGGTGTCTCGTCCATTAATAACTTGAACAAAGACATCCCACTACTTAGTAAACCCATTTAAGGCTATCCTTACTAGCTCATCATCTTCTGGCTTATCTCCAACAGCTGCTAACTCATCCTTGACAAGTCTAAGTCTAGTGAGGTAACTTGTAATGTCTTCTCCCTTGTTCATTCGGGTATTCCTCAACTTTTCTCTGAGAATCAACTTTCTATTAGTGGTAGCATTCTGGTATATTTTCATAATGGCATCCCACATCTTATTTGCCGTATCTAACTCAGAGATATGCGAAACAATATGATCCTTGACACCATCAAGGATAATCCTCCTCGCCTTGGCATCCTCTTTTTTGTATGCTACGAGTTGTGTTGTGTCTGTAGGTACAGCTACAACAGTGGTAACATAATCCTTGATACCATTCTCTTCCAACAATAAAGAAAGTCTGGCCTTCCAGACACCAAAATTCGAGGCACCATCTAATCTGTCCTGATCTCTCAAACTAGCTGAAGCCATCTCAAAGGATAAAAGCAATAATAATTTAAAAGATCAAACTAGGTTATAGAAACCCTCAATTTATTTCCTAGGGCAAACCTTTTCTACCCTTAACACAGGTCTGATACCATGTGAAAATTCCTATTGCAATCACTGATTACTAATCTCCTATCTTAAAAGATTATTTAACTGCTAAAAACTAATTCACAACTAATATCGAAAAATAACACAACTGCAACTTCACTAATAAAAATACGGAAAGAAATGTGTAACACAATGAACACAATATTTTTGGACAAATTGTCCCTGGAAAAAACCCCTAAGGGAAAACCAGTTCTACAGATGAGGAATTATATTAACTTTAGCAAATTAAGAGATACAAAGATTCCTTGCCTCTTACTGGCAGAACTCCGACAATCTCCCAACTTCCCACTGATATTCCCCCGCTGCTATCCCCAACGCTATCACTGCGCCCTTGCTAACACTGCAAGACTGTTTGCTATCACTGCAAACTCACAAACTCATTTGCTAGCACTGCAAATGCTTCTACAAAAACTTCTATATTCTCCATATGCCCAATGACCCCTTTTTATACTCCTCTCATTGGAAAACCAACGGCCAAGATCGATTCTCAATCGACGGCTGAGATAAATAACAACTTACCAACCACAACAAATTTGGTTGCAAGGTGTCACTAAAAGAAATCAATAATTAAATAATAATTATCACATCTCAACAATAAAATAACTATTATCTAATCCTAGCAAATGGACGAACAACTGTCCAAGCTAACAAACTAACAAGAGGGAGAGAAAGCGGGAGATAGGGAAAGAAATAATGAGAGATAGAAGGGAGAAGAGTGAGATAGAGATAGAGATAGAGATAGAGATAGAGATAGAGATAGAGATAGAGATAGAGATAGAAATAGAGATATAGATAGAGACAGAGACAGAGATAGAGATAGAGATAGAGATAGAGATAGAGATAGAGATAGAGATAGAGATAGAGGTAGAGGTAGGTGGAGGTGGAGGTGGAGGTGGAGATAAAGAGAGAGGAGAAAGGGATATATAGATATGGAAGAGATACATAGAGAGAGAGAGATAGGGAGAGAATGAGAGAGGGAGAGATACAAAGATAAATATAGAGATAAGAAGTTATATATAGAGAGAGGAAAAAAGAGGGAGAGATGGAAGAAGAAATATGGATGGATAGAGATATAGAGGCAAAGATATATAAGATATAGGTCAAGATGAAGATAGAGAAAGAGAGGAAGAGGGAGACAAATAGATAGAGAGATAAAGCGCAGTAGAGGGAGAGATAAATATATATATAGAGAGAGAGAGAGATATGTGTATAGAGAGGAAGAGATAGAGAGATATAGAGGAAGAGGGAGAGAGAGAGAGAGAGAGGTAGAGAGAGATATAAATGGTGAGATAGAGTGATATAAAAATAGAGAGGGAGAGAGAGGGAGAGAGAGAGAGAGATAAATAGAGATGGAGAGGAGAGACAAATAGGGGAGATAGAGAGAGGGAGAGATAGAGATATATTGAAAGAGAAAGAGAGAGAGATAGGAATATATGTGAAGAGAAATGGAGAGATAGGTAGAGATAGAGAAAGGGAGGGAGAGAGAGGAGGGGAGAGAGGAATATAGATAGGTAGAGGGGGAAAGAGGAAGAGAGATAGGTAGAATGGAAGAGAGAGAACAAGAGAGAAAAGAGGGATATATAACTCAATATGTAGAGATGGAGATGGAGATATATAGATAGAGGGCAACATAGAGAGATAGAGAGGGATAGGGAAAGAGATAGAGAGATCAAGAGAATGAGGTAGATAAAGATATAGATAGAAAGAGATAGAGAGAGAAACGAGAGGAAGATAGAGAGAGATACATAGAGATAGGGATAGATAGTAGGAGAGATGGAGGGTTATATGGAGTGAATAATAGAGAGGGTGGGAGAGAGGTAGAGAGGGATAGAGAAGAAGAGGGTGGAGAGATCATTTGCCTCTCTTCACACCTATTTCAACACATTAAACTCATTTATTGGCCCAAATTGTCATGCATTCATTCCTAATCCCTAGATATATCATTTCCATGACATGTAGGAATGATCTTGTATGCCATAGATCTAACTTAAAATTCAAAAAAATTGATTCAAAATTATCAAATCTTGCTCTTTTCTACTAATCATTGAGAACTAACTTGGTATGCATTTGTGCAACAAATTGTTATGTATTAGTATTTAAAGACATACATTTGGACTTCATAGAATTGAATTAGATAATCATTTTAATTCCTAGAGCATAGAACAATAATTCATTAGAGGAAAACTTCAATTGGTTCACTAAAAGAACAACATTTTTAGAGAAATTATATGTCTTCCTATGACTATCAATCTTTAGAACAATTGTAAAGTTGATCTTTTGCCACAAGGTTCATCTAAGAGAGCTTGCCCCTAGTGATTTGAAAACTTCCTTAAGGTATTTTTAAATACCACCATTTCCTAATGACTGGTTAGAAGCAAAGGACATATTGAGTTCAAAAATAAAGGTATGAAATCAATAGGATTATATCTATACAACACAAAATAGATATACACAATATAGAAATGATCCAAAGTCACATATTCAACCCATAAAAAGAGAATTCTACATTAATCCTAGACAATAAATGCATTTAAATGACTTCTTTTTCTATACCAAAAAACTAATTTTTACAAATTATCAAATTTTATTCATCATCATTATATATAAAATTAAATAATCTAAATCTTAACATTCACATTTCTTAAATTAAAATTAATTATTTTTTAATTATCACTTCCAAATAACTATCATTAATTATTAATTCATAAAAGTATATTAAAAAAAATAATAATAAAATAAATGTTTATTAAAAATAATGATATCTTATTAGTATTAAGAATTGTCTTGCTCCTCAATTGTGGATAGCACTAGCATTACATCACTATAAAAGAAGAAAACTTTTTACTCTATTTTTCAAATATTTATTTTATAATTAATTATAATTTTATTTTGTTATGGATTTAGTACGATTCTCATGAAATATCAAAAGTGATAGATATAAATTATTATTAATTTATTAGCCGATTAGAATTAGGAAAAGGTTATTGCCCATTATAAGTATGTGGGTTGTGAGCAGGCCTACGTGTCAACCATCCTTCTCTAACAACCGAATATGCATTACACTAGTAATATGCTTCCTTAATTTAATAATAAAACAATGAATTAAAATAAAAAATGATCTGATGTAGTACACAAAGGGATGCTGTGAGGGTGCCTGGTGGCATTCTGCAAAGCAGTTCACGTGCCTTAGTCTCTGCTGCCACATTTTGCATGCAATATTTTTAGATCTGCTGCCAAATTTTGCATGCAATAACAAGGAATATTTTGAAGCATCTGTAACTGTATGGTCCCATGGGGGGCTTGAGCTTCTATTTTCATGGATCAAGCAGTCCCATGAAGAAGAAGAAATTGTGCTACGGGATTAATTAGAATCTTTTCCAAAAAAATAGGAGCCCCTACCTTTTAGAAATGAATCTTTCAGCGGTGAAATTGAGGTGGGGCTAGAAATTGCCCTTACAGCTTAGGAATTTTTTAGAAAGTTTTTCTGCCACTTGTCTATCACTTAAAATTTTAAATTCCTAAAAAAAATTAAAAATGAGAATTTATTTATTTATTTATTAATTTTTACCAAAAATACTCCAGTTTGATCCTTAAATTTTGGAGCTCAAACTTTTAAGCTAAATTGCAAAATTGAATTCATGGGACCACTAGCCTTAAAATATTCCTAAAAAATCTAAGCAGCACCCACTGAATTTTTTTAGGAAGCCCCTCTCCATGGGACCATACCCTAAGAGTTTTTTGTTTGAAAATTTTGTATAATTTTAGAAAATTTAAATGATGATGTTGTGTTTTAGTGACTAAACCCCCTTGCCCTGCAGGTTGAAAAATCTTGATTGGGAGAGCATTTGGCCTTCAACATTTGAAAGATGAAGCGATTGAAAGCATCCTCAATGAATTTTTCTTTTGTATGAAGTGATTTGAGTAAGGGTAGCACAATCAAATCATGAATCTTTCAAAACATGTTTGAGGAGGGTATCTACATAGATGGTCAATGGAAGTGTCCAAAAGATGACAATGATTTTAGAAGAGGTGTGAAAGGTCGATTAGGGAAAAAAACTATTTATTTTTTTAATACATTTGTGTAACACATGAGGTACCAGATGGGAAGAGTTTGGAGGAGAAAAAACCAATAGCGATGGGGAAAACAGTAAAGAGCAGCGAAAAATAGTTGAAAAAATGATGAAAAATGATGCACGACCGAGATTCATTGAACCCCATTGTAGGGCCTTTCGGGGCTTGTGAACTGTTGATAGGCAAAGTGAGCTTCACAAGCTCAAATAGGGACATGCCTTCGGCATAAAAAATGCTACAAAGAGAGAACATAGGTTCTTAATAAGAGGATGACATAAATAAAATTTACTGAAAGATGGAAGAAAAGCATGGGCCAAAATAAAAGAAGGTGAAATAAGAATAGGGAAAAAGTTTAACAATGATAATATTGAAGGGGCCAAAATAAAGAAGGTGAAATAAGAATAGGGAATTTTTTTAACAATGATAATATAGAAGGTGAAGTGAGAATAAGAGAAGCATAATAAATATTACATAAGAAAAAAGGAAAAAAGGTAGGAACATAGTTAAATAAAATAAAATTTACAGATATATAGATAGAAGAGTGCTCAATGTATTAAGCGACATAGTTGGCCATATCCACCTCTAGGAGGTCATCCTCTTCCCAAAAGGTCTTTCCATATTCTTCTTCACTGATTACACAACTTGATTCTTTATTTTTTAATCTTTCAATCATGTGTGTTTCTCTTTAGTATGATTTTTAACTTTTTTGTAAACTTATTATCAAGGGGTGGCGCATGTATTATTTATTTTCTTTGTCATTTTTGCTTAACCTTTGAAGGTAGTTGTGTATAAAGAGTTTATGTTTTTTGTTCCATAACACTTGTTGTTGGAATCCATAAAGCATTGTTCTTGGATTGAAATGGTACTTTTTGTGTTATTGACTTACTATTTTTCTTTCATGGGATGGACAATGGTATATGCTTATCTTGGCCATTTTGTATTTCTTTATTCATTTTGTGTATCTAATTATTTTATACACCTCATGATTTTCTATTTCAGCTTTGTAATTAGGTTCCTTTAGAGTTCGAATGTAATTATCTAAAGTGAAGTGTCATGCCCAAAGATTTCTACCAAGAAAAACTAAAATTTATTTTTAAACATATTAATTAAGGTATGTATCTCTCTAAGAATTTGAGGTGCATCAAATAGTAATAATATAATTTTCACACCTTTTTATAGTCACCTATTAACTAAAGTGTGGAAGTTAATTTTAAAGGATTTGCTAGATGGTCTCTACTAAGTCTTATTTGCAAGCTTCACACCTTGCCTTCTCCTAGTGTCGTCTAGGTTAACATAAGTATTGGTTTAATTAGGATAATCCTTGTAAGACTAAGGTTTAAAACCAAAGGTCAACCAAATATTAATTTAGATGCACCTTAGATTAAAAAGAGATTAGTAAATGTTAAATTATTGTGGAGTCCCAAGGATATTGAAGTCTTTTAAGTAAATCTTGTCCTCATAATTTAATCTACACAGATGTAGTTAACTCAACTTAGACTCCATTACTATGGTTTAGGATGTTATCATCTTTCCAATCTTAATCACCTAATTTTACCAAGTTTATCTAATTTAATCATTAGATATTTAGATGCCTACTTATCTCATCCCACGAGATAAGATGACATCATTGAATTTACCTAGGTTGACTAATCTGAGTCTACTAATGATATAAATTTACAATCTTTTAGTGGAGAGGAACTAAATTGAACATGATTAATTTTAAGGTGATTCATTTCCCTTTTGATAAATAATTATTTTAAGATCTCATTTCCTATTTAGTTAACAAGGATTACATCCTCAAGTATGCATTTACCTTTAACTAATTTATTTAACGTTAATTAATTTGGGTTTAGTTGTCTCCAAAGCCAAGGAGGAATGACACATTGTTGACCCTTGACCCCATTGGTTTAGTTGCATTAAGGTTTTGCTTTTATAATTTATTTGTTTGATAATATGATTGGTCCACCTTATGATCATACCAATTATTAAATTTTAATTTAATTAATTAAGGTTACAAAGGTTTAATTTTGGAATTATCCCTAGATATGTCTCTTGTTTAAATCTTATCAAAGTCAATCAATTCATTTGATAAACTACTTTTTATTTAGGGAACTAGTTTGTATTAGATTTATGTCAAGAATATTTAACTCAAATACATTTAGTTTATCAATTGATTTCACAAGAGTTCTATAAATACTCAAGAATACCCTTGGATTCAATCAAATGTATAAAGATTATTTTATTTCATAAAGTTCACTTAAATTTAGATTTAAGTTCAAAGTTGCTTTATTAAATATTTCAAAAAGTGATTCTAAGTCACAACTTAAAGTGAGGGTCCTATATACATTGGCCCCCACCAGGGACCAATTTGAGAATTAAGTGATATTAATTAAAGTAAACCAAATTAATTATTAATGGAATGTGCATTCAACCCCCACCCTTGGATTAGTTTGAAAAGTGACCCTTGGATATTAGGGCAACTTAGAAAAACCCTAATTCCATAAAGATACTCTATTAAACTTATCCTTTAAAGTTTTCTTTGACTATTCCTCTCCTTATTTTGGTTTTCTCTTTTATGGGTTTTGGAGTGATTGAAGGGAATAGCTTGCTTGCATGGACTCCACAGGTTATTACATGCTATTTTTCTCCTTCCAATTTATTTGCATATAAATTTTCTACTCCTCCCATGTCATATGTAACTTATTTACTTGTTGATTGATAACATTATGTTGTTGTTTTATCTATTTTCATGTGTATATATTGTTATATATACATCAGATATATATAACTACTATGATTTTTTTATCACAAACTGTTGCTCAGTGTATATGTAACCTTATATATACACAAAGATGAATATATACATGCCACAATATTTAAATAGTCATCTAATATATATTTTTTGTTTTAAATATTTAAAAATCATATTAAAAATGAAAAGACTATAGTGGGGGGGGTGTGGCACCTCCCCAACAGAGAATCTGAGAGCCTCCCATAGAGGTCCATGGATCTCCCTATGGAATTTGACCCAAAGGGGGCCACGACCCCTTGGGAGCTTGGCTCCCTTTAGGGGCGTAGGCGGCAGGGATAAACCCTATCCACTGCCTCAATAAATATTTCTTTTAATTTGTTTTATTTTACACTTTTAAATATTTTAACCTTTCGACTATTTATCATTTAATATAAAAAATATATATTATATTTTATAAATAACGAAATAAAAATTATATATTATAAAATGTATATATACATAAATAACATATATATTAAATCTCCTTTTATATATATTATAAAAATATATTTTAAAAAGTGATATATGTTTTTGATAAGGAAAAGCAAGTTTTGAAGGGACCCCGAAACCCTTTATAATGGAGGAAAGCTGCAAAAGACTAAAACAATATAATCAACAGCCCAAAAAACTAAAAAGTTGATACAAGAAAAACTAGTTAACCTGTTAGTAACCCAATCGCAAAACATTAGCAACACATCTAACCAAACAAATGCAACAACAAAGCTACAACATATTTTCAAGAACATTGCTCGAGGCCATATTTTCCTTAATGACCTCCTCGCGCATATCAACCACATCCTTGAGCTCCTCAATCAAGATAGCAACTTATTTCTTGGTCTTGCTCCTCATTCTCAAAAATGGGCCAACATCCAAAAACTTCTCCAACTCAGAGCCAATTTCCTCAATCCTCTCTTCCAGATTGAAGCGATTAACATCCTCAATAGCCTTCTCATGATCACCCAAATCTAGCGACTTACCAGTCAATTTTATAGATTTCTCATTTAAAATAGAAAGACCCTTAGCAGTGGACTTCAAGGAATTATTGTTAATCTTAACAACACTCTTCAAATCATCAAAGAGATTACTAATTTTTTCATCCATACTAACCAGCCTCTCCTTCATAGTCTTTTGGACCACCATTTTCGGGGAAGTAATTCTCTCCTCATGAGTTTTACCAAGATGATCAACATCAACAAGTCTATCTAGTAGAACATTCATAGTCTTAACCTTACCTTTAATTGACCATTCCTTCTAATTGCTATGCACAAGAGCAACACACACATCTTGCCAATTTTTAAACTGAACATTGAGCTCCTTCACTTCTGAGAAGAGCCACTTAACTAGAGAAAGCAATTTGTGAGTACCATCCTCCACCATTCTACAAAACATCCATATTAACATCATCCCAATTAATCGGTGGTGCTTCTTGAGACCCAGCATTCTCGGTAGGAACCTCCTGATCCCTCTCTATCCACCAAATCCTCCTCAGTAGGGGAATCCTACACTTCAATCAGCTCCAGTTTCACCCGATGCTTATCCAGAAAATTAGCCAAGTCCGCCAGAATTTCCAATCGCTCAACCTTCACTACACTCCCCATAACATGCTCAGCACCAAAAGGAGACTCTAATTATCCTAGTTAGGGCTAGTCCCCTTGGAACACCCCAGCCCCTCATTAGCCTGCTTAGAAACCTCCATAGGAAGCTTGGGCCCCGAATGGCTTTTATCCAGAACACAATAATCATTTGGAATAGGGGAAAACTCCCTCCCACCAGACTTACCAACGTCTTGGGCTTGATTAAAATTAGGAGCAGGGGGCTCCTCAACCACTGTGGAATCATCTACCTTCTGCTTGATAGCACACTTCTCTTTCCTGGGGCATATTTTCTTCCCCTTCATCGGCTTCCTCACTGAAGGCATCACAACTTCCTTCATTTTGACATCGGTTTCATTACCCTTAGACCAAGAATCACAATCCTTAGAACCATCTACAAAATCACTAACCTCCTCTAACATCTCATAATTAGAATCATCATCTTCAGAATCCCCATCCCACTCCTCAATCGAATCACCAGTATCAAACCCCAAATTTTTTCCACCTTTTTTGTGGGTCGGGGTCTTAGGAGAAATAGGAATCAACTTCAACTTGATGTGCTCAAAAATAAGATTCATAATACCTTCATGGAGAATGGCCTTCCTAGGATTCTTCCTATGATCCTCAATACTTATTTCCTTTGAAAGTAGGAGGTAAAAAGGAAAGGAAACTAGAGAATTAAAGTAGAAATGATTCAGCAACATGAAATGATAGTTGTAGATTACATAGAACCTACCCTCTAGGGTGAAATATTGCTTGATGGTCAGTGTGATAACCCTCCAAAGTGGCTTGATTGATTTTCAAGCATGTCCACCACTATCAATCGTCACAAGTTTCTTCTTCTCATTATGCTTGAAGAAATTATCAAGGGCCTTCTTAGACACAACCCTATCTCTGTAGAATTTCCTACCATTTGAGGGAAGGCCATTTACCTTAGCAATACAATCCTCATTAATTTTAAATTCCACTCCATTGTAATGTAGAATCCTACTATTCCACCCTTTAACAAACACTTTCATGACTTCAGGGTTTGAACCATGGAGCTTTTGCATATAGGAGCTAACACCACCCTTTTACAGATGCTCCCAAATAGTTTCATTACTGCTAAACTCCTCACAAGAGCTCAGTTCAACTCTACAACGAGCTCCTCCCATGGTAGCATGCAACAAACAACATTGCACCAAAACCTTAATTTTCTGCAAATACAAGATAAGTCAAACAATCCAGAAAGCAATGCAAAAAATACCCATAAAGCGTGTGAGCCTTCTACACCAAGTACAACCAAATTGAAGCTCCTAGCCCATCATCTTACAGACATCAAGAATGTAATTATTAAACAGGCAGGCATAGACTTCAACGTGCAAAAAGTGATATATGTTATTGTAAATTTAAAAATTGATTTAGTGAATTAATTATATATACACACTTGTTTTTTAGTGTGACATTCTCTCAAGTCATGAGAACTTACAAAAATGATGTAATGAGTTGTTTATTTTCCTTATAAATGAAATATTTGGAAGAGAATGTGTTTATTGATCACATAAAAATTTATTAACTTCTCATAGTGGTTGTTTCATAAGAAAATGTAACTAGCAAGCATCTATTGATAATTTTTCTTAGCCTAAACTTGTCCCTTCTTGTTTGGAACATCATATAAGGAGTTGGAAGTTAAAAATCTCATAACTAAATATTTATTTGAACTTCCCTAACTACCAATAGTTGCTATTAAATTCAATATGCTATATTTTATTTTATCATAGTTCTAAAATGAGTACATTTATTCCTACATAACATCAACTTAACCACCCATTATCAAATATTGTGCTCTACTATGTACATGAGAGCCCCCGCCTTCCATTCGATACCTTTTTATTTAACGAGATGAATTATACTTTAAGTTTACCTTCTTTTATCATACAAAAAATGTTTTCATAAACAAGAGAACTTCAATACAAAACAACTTTAATTTTTTCATCTCCATGATTACCTATAGGAGACTTCTAGAAGACATGCCAATAGAAGAAGTAAATCTCTCCACCCTACCAAGCATGGTACCATTAGGTCATTTCTAAACCCTAGCCATCCCCAAGCCAAGAGAACCATTTCAAACCCATTTTATCCAAATATGCCCATTCTCATATTGTGACTAACACACACCATTACTCCTGTAAATACACTATCATTCACAACTCACAATAATATAAAAACCATTTTTATCATTGCCCACATATCTCAATAAATAAGGAAACCTTAACTTTTGTAAACCAATTTCAAGATAAAAATTACTTCACATCTATAGAGCAAGATAATGATAAAAGAAAGTAGGACTTATCTCTCTAGACCATTTGTAGGAATGAAACATTCTCTATTCCAAGCCAATCCAAAAATTAAATAAGCTCCAAAATCTCTCTCCCCTTCCCATTTTCTAAAAGGAGTTAAATAAAAAATCCCAACTCAATCCCTTGAATTAGGAAGTAATACTTGTCACTCCCTCATTCACCCTTCAAGAACTCATCCCCACAAGTTCTCACACATGTGTGAGAATTTTGGGGAGATGGGGAATGTATTTGGACACTCTTCCCATGATCTCTTATAAGGGAGGCTCACACATGTGAGAGTCCCTTATGGGCTTCCCCAAGCTCATAAATGAGCCTAGGAGAATGGGAATGGGACAAGACAAGTCTTCTCATCCCCAAAACTTTATTTTCGTCACTCCTCTTAACAAACCATCATGAGGGGTCACATCAAGATCTTTGACCAAGATTGGGATTTAAATGAACCCCATACTCATTGGTACTTAGCCTGGGGTCCTAAAAATCATGATTTCACTATAAAATAATCTTATTTAGGCCTTTTAAATGCCTCTTAAAGCATAAATCCGAAATTTAAACTTAGTTGAGACCCTCCTCCCTTAATTCCACTTACACAACATAATAACAAGACTTCACAATTAATTAAATCACAAAACATAATTCACACATGAGCCACATTTCCTAAACCTCAAAAATGTATCTAAGTTATAAGAAAACATTTATAAATTCACAATAAATAAATTACAAAACCATTTTCACTTGACTCTAAATACTAACCCACACATTGACTCTCCTTTCATTGCACATTAAATTCAAGAAATATAAGAAAGTGAAGTATTGACAAGGGGTTGGAATGGTTCTCCCTTCTTCCTATTAGCACTAATCTCTTATGCATTTTTCTTAATACACGATTGATTGAGAAATCATGATAATCACCTATTCAAAAATCTCAATAAGATCCAATTCAATGGTTAGTTGATAGAATATATTTATGTATATACTTTTTACCTTACTCTATGTAGGAATTCAAATCTATATTTGATAATAATAAAATTCCTACCCTTAATTATTTAACTACACTATTTAATTGATCTGAGAATAATCCTTTATTACTAATTATCATTATGTGACTTGATATCCACTGCATATAACTTGCCTTGTTAAATCACCTTAGGTATACCTATCATTAGTTAGAGTTGTCCCGATTTACCCTTGACGATGTTCAACCAATAATCCTTTTTGAACTTCTTTACGATCTTCAAAGGTCCCGCTTCAATCCCAAATATTATCCCTTTCTAAGTGACATAAAACACAATAGAAATCATTTGAATTGAAGTTAGGTACACATCATTCCTTAGCTCATATCAATTTAAATTATTCTTCAAATAATACTTGTATGAAATCACAATCTCAAGTGTTTGAATACATTCCTAACTAGTTTGTCAGTTCACATTTAATAAAGTAAATTTACCACAATTATAATTTAAACTAGGTCATAGGATAATTAGAACATTAAGCATGTAATTGGGTACAATCATTGATGGTCTTATATACCTACATAACTTGAATATACATATATTTCTTAATACATCAACATGATCTTCTAAGAGAGTAATAATTAAGGATTAACCTATACTATCCATTGATGATTTTGATGTCATGTCATACTTTAAGCAATGTTGGTCAAGACATCAAATTATTCACTAAACTACCATAATTGAACTTATCAAGGAGTCACAAAAGTTATAGACGAGGTTGGGCCTCACATGAAGTGACTCAACTTTGCAATGGGTTCATATGAATCACATGAAATTTTGATCACTCTACCTTAAATAATTTTTTATACATTGATGTATGACCAAAGGTTCCACTTTAAAGCATAATATCCAAGGTCTACTAAATAGTATAGAGAATATCAAAATAAAGAATAATATTACATAATATTTGTACCTCCATAGGTCCAAACTTTAGTATTGATGTAGCATAGACCAAAGTATAAATCAAATATCTATCTATCATTTTGAGGGAGACTCCTAAATGAACATGAGATTTTGGATTCAAATGTTTTGAAACAAGGAACTCATCGATACACATATTATATTAATTTTTAGAATCAACAAGGATATCACCAGTGTCATGATTATGCATCTCACCTAACAAATACAATGGAAAATAATTATTATTGTGTGATATCTGCTTATCATAAATATGATCAACTACATAGTAGGATAGGAAGAAGATATAAATTATGATGTAGGAGCATCACCTAAATGTTGTTCTTAAAGATCCAAGAGACCTAGTTGATGTTTTAAGGACTATTTTTCTCTATGATTCCTAGTTGTATGTCAAGAAAAAATAAAAAAATGGTCTTAGAAAACCATATATAATCTTTTGTAATGTTTTCTAGCCTAGGTGTGATATAGGGTTGAAAGTTGCATAAAAGGGCATAAATGCCAAGTTTAATGATATACTCATTAGGGTTTTTGGAGAAAAAGTAATTAACGCTCAAGTTTAATTTCTTCTTTGTGAGTTATTTGATGTGGAATGAATGATATGATACACTCCAAGAAGCGGGGAGAAAGATTTACATGAAAACCCTATTTTTATGATAATTTTTTAAAGGAAAAATCAACAAATAACCGATTGGTATGACCTTTTACAGCATATTTTCAAGTCTATGATTGCATGGGATGATAATGGCATGTATTAAGGTTCAAATTCAGGAGGTTTGAAGTGATTTCATTGAGTTTTTCTCAAGTTATGGAAAAAATGGTGCTCGTTGCCCTGTTCAAAAACTAGGGTTTCCAACAAGTAAGTTTTATTCATATCTTTTAACTTAGCTATTGAAAAATTATGAGATTTGGAGAATATTTTCTATAGGTCCTTTTGCACGTTTCCACCAAAGGGAAAGTTCTAACTCTTTAGTTTGTGTGAGTTAGAGTAGACAGTGTGTTTACTTGCATTCAGATTGTCTTAAACTCTAGTCTTTTGAGGGTTTTATGGAAAATGCTTGTTTTGAGTTATCCACTATTAGGTAGGGTTTAAATGCAGCTTGTAGAGTGTGATAAAAGAATTTGGGAGCCTAAGTAAGAAAAATAAATGAGTGTTGATACTTTTGAGGGTTTGGGCCTAAGAAGGAAGGCTAGTAAGTGAACATGCAAAGATAGTGTTATAATACTTTCAGTAGTTTCAATCATATCTCACAAAAAAAACTTATTTCTTCCAATTGTGTAACCAAAGGGCAAGTGCTAACTCTTTAGTTTGTATGATTTATAGCAAACAGTGTGTTTACTTTCATTAAGACTATCTTAGACTCTAGTCTTTTGAGGGTTTTATGGAAAATGCATTGTTTTGAGTTATCCACTATTTGGTAGGGTTTAAATGCAACCTGTAGAGTGTGATGAAAGCATTTGAGAGCCTAAGTAAGAAAAATCAATGAGTATTGATACTTTTGAGGGTTTGATCCTAAGAAGGAAGGCTAGTAAGTGAACTTTCAAAGATGGTGTTATAATACTTTTAGTGGTTTCAATCATATCTCACAAAAACACTTGTTTCTTCCAATTGTGTATTACTTTGCATCATTTTTGATACAGAGCCCAGAAAGATCTGGTAGTGAAATTTGTCAAAGTTAACAATATTTTTATAAGGTTGTGTGTGAAGGTATTGGGGTACCAAAAGAATAGGCTAGAGGAAAACAAAGAAGCCTAAGGTGAGGTATCACAAAGACAAGAAGATGCAGTAGCAAGATAAGAAAGAAAGCCTCAAAAGGAAGGACAAGATGAAAAACAATAGGACAAGCCAAGTTGTAGAGTTTGATAGAGAAATGGAAGAGTTGAAAAGAGGTATTAAGCTTGTAGTGCAATAGTGTCTTGAGTAATAATACCAAGGAAATGTTGGGTGGCCAATGAGAAAGAAGGTGAAGTGGCCTATAAAGGTGATTGATCAAAAAAGAAGAAATCAAAGGATAGTTGTCTTGGAAGGTGAAGGTGAACAAAGTTTGGATAGAAAAGAGTTGCTAAATGAGAAAGAAAGGAAACAAGTTGCAACATAGGTACATTGTGAGTTACTTAAAGATGATTTTTGGGCAATTTTTTTTGAGATAGAACAAGAGTGGAAGGCAAAGATTGCTAATGAAGGTATGAATACGAGTAGGACAGTGAAGGAAGACACAAGAAAACAAACATAGGGAGCTAGTGAAGAGGCAAATTTGCCTCATGGTTCTTATCTAATGCATGTTGATGATAATGTTTGTATAGGTGTAGACTAAGGAGAGAATGAAGAAATGGACAACATGAACATGAGGCATATGAAAGAGAAATAGAATTTTGGAGTCTTGTAGTTGAGAAGAAGATCATCAAGAGGAGGTACATAAAGCAAGCAAAAAACAAAAGCATGAAGACCAAGAAACATGGATCAGATCAATCCAAGCATGGAGAGGATCAAGAGGAGGTAAAATAATAGCTAAGCATTCAACACAATTGGAAGAAGAGAAAGAAACATAGACCATTATTTGAGATGGAACTCAAATTTATTTTCCCTGGGGAGTATGATGCAGGAGCATCACCTGAATGTTGTTCTTGAAGGTCCAAGAGACCTCGTTGATGTTTTAAGGACTATTTTTGTTCTATGATTCCTAGTTGTATGTCAAGAAAAAAAAATGGTCTTAGAAAACCATATATATAATATTTTGTGATGTTTTCTAGCCTAGGTTTGGTATAAGGTTAAAAGTTGTATAAAAAGGCATAAATGTCAAGTTTAATGATATATTCATTAGGGATTTTGGAAAAAAAAGGACTTACGCTTGAGTGTAACTATTTTTTTTTAAGTTCTTTGATGTGTAATGAATGATGTGATACGCTCCAAGAAGTTGGGGAGCAAGATTTTCATGAAAACCCTATTATCAAATTTTATGATAGTTTTTTGAAAAAAATAGCAAAGAACAGATTAGTACAGCCTTGTACGACATCGTTACATGCATGTGATTGCGTGGGATGATAATGGAATGTCTTAAGGTTCAAATGTGGGTGTTTTGAAGTGATTTCATTGAGTTTTGCTCAATTTATTGCAAAAATGGTGCTCGTTGCCTTGTTCAGAAACTAGGGTTTCCAACGAGGAGGTTTTATTCATATCTTTTAATTGAGTTGTTGAAAAATTATGAGATTTGGAGCATATTTTTTGCAGGTCCTTGTGTATGTTTTCACCAAAGGGAAAGTGCTAACTCTTTAGTTTGTATGAGTTATAATAGACAGTGTGTTTACTTGCATTAAGACTATCTTAAACTCTAGAATTTTGAGGGTTTTGTGGAAATGCATTGTTTTGAGTTATCCACTATTAGGTAGGGTTTAAATGCAACCTGTAGAGTGTGGTGAAATCATTTGGGAACCTAAGTAAGAAAATGAAATGAGTGTTGATACTTTTGAGGGTTTGAGCCTAAGAAGGAAGGCTAGTAAGTGAACTTGCAAAGATAGCGTTATAATACTTTTAGTAGTTTCAATCATATCTCACAAAAACACTTGTTTCTCCCAATTATGTATTACTCTGCATAAAATTAAGAATATATTATTCCCATAAAATGTATCTATATGTAACATATCATATGAATCAATGTAATGATCGTCTAAATTATCATCGTCTATAACAATGGAATATTGTGTCACCACATGATTAGTATGGTCAAGGAATGCATTATTATAAATTTATAAATTTTAGTTTGGAGGTATAACTATGTGATTTTTATTATCTTTTAAAACTTTAATATAATTCATGTTATAATTTATGATATTTTGTATACTATATTTCAATTTCATGCCTAGTTAGCTATGATGCCCTTTAAATTGATGATAATAAAAAATGACCAGTCACTATAATTCTTTGGAAGTACCTTCGTAGGATCTAATTGATAGGAAGAGTAGTCATATTAGACATCAATAATATTTTAATCACATAGTCTAATGGTTAGTATAATTTTTTAGACTTTCTAGGAGCATTTTTTTTAAAGGAATACTAGTAGTAGAAACTTGGTTTTAGCATTTTCATTCTTATCCTTGTAATCACTACCCTTAGAAAATGATGTATAATTTTGAAATTTTGAATTGCATTTATAAACATTAGTAGTTGACGACACATATTTTAATACTTTCTTGCTAATAGCTCAAGTTTGACTATTTTGACATGTGCATAAAGATCCATGAAAGATGTGAAGCTATTGATGTAAACATTATCAATAATTGGCTTAATAAATCCCTTAATAAAGATATTTTTTAATATGAAATTATGCAAGTGATGATGTAATCTAGCACATAAGGACTATAATTGTATGATCTAAATATCAATACATTAATTAGGTCATTGGGTACACTTAAATAAGTTAAAATAGTAACCTTAAGGCCCATGCTATGTTTGAATTACTTTTAAAATGTCTTGGTCAAATCAAAAAATGAGTTAATAGACCCATAAGACAATGAGAAGAACCATATGATGATATATTCTTTTAATATTTTAGGATAAGTTTGTCCAAGAGACCATACTTGTGTTGCAAGTATGAAGGTATTGTCATTGATGTCAACTAGTTAACTTGGTGTCAATTGGTCGTTGTTGTCACTGATGTTGGTTATTGGCTATATATGTCAAGGATATTGAGAAAATTGTAATAAAGGAAGGTTGCAGGTATTTAGTGTTTGCTCTAGGTTTTGCTCCAGGATTTGTTGGTATGCTAGTAAGTATATGAGGTATTGTTCATGATTGTTGGACGTTTCTATATCCAGATTTTGGGTTTATGGATCGTTGTATAGTGTGAGTTATGTTCACCAATTGTGAACTATGTTTTTCTGTGTATCTGGCTATGGTCTAGGAGAAATTTTGTTGCTCCAGATTTCTCCATTTTGTGGTTTTAGGAATTGCAATTTTGGAAATAAGCTAATAAGATCATGTTCAAGTTAATTTTGTTATCAAGAGAGATTGGATCATGTTAAGGTTGTGTGTGCTTAATTGTTTTATGTGTTTTACATGGGTATTGGCCGACCTTGTGTTAAGCACTACTTACAAAGTTCATAAAAGCATGTTAAAGTGTGTTGGGACTTATTTAGGTCCCCATTATGTGTTTGGATCGCCCTCATTCTTATTCCATCGTAGAAGTTTTTGGCGTTGACCTAATTTGAATTTGTAAATGCAAATAGTGTGTGGCCGAGGATGAGTTTCAAAGTTAAAGACGATATAAATACAAGTTGAGATTTTTGTGAAAGATGAATGAAAGCAAGATAGATTTAAAAATGTGTGTGTGTGTGATGTGAGTTTGTGCAAATCAGTGCGAAATCTAATTGAGATTTTTCGGAGGCAATGAGTTGAAGGTGTACTTTATCATTCAAGCATGTTTGCAAGTGTGTGAGCGAGTTGTGGTGGAAATCTTTGTTGCATTGAGATTGTTTTCTCTCTATAACAAATCTCTTTTATCTTCTTTATAATTCTATGGTAGTGAGCCCTCTGGGTGGTTAATCCTTGTTGGATAGTGAGTGTTGTTTCAGATAGTAAGTCCTATTTTGGCAATGAGCCTTTGTATTCAGTTTTGATATTCTCTATATTGTGAGCTAATCCTCACTGCAATTTTTCCATTATTGGGTTTTCCACATAAATTTGGTGTTGTTGTGTGTTTGGTTTTGCTTCTTTCAATTTTTGCTTTTGCACTTAATGATTAATCACATTAGCAGAGTAAAGGATTTATGAATGATAATTGATCTAATCTTTGGTGGAAGTTCTTAAAGGTTAAAATTTGCTACAACCGATTCACCCCCCCTCTCAGTTGTCTTGTTAAACAATTGGTATCAGAGCTTGGTTCCTTGGTGAAGAGCTTAACCGCTTAAGGAAGGTCCAAGATGGTGAGAAAGATCACTATTGAGTGTTCTAGGTTTGATGGGACTGACTATGCCTTCTAGAAGATAAAGATGGAAGGATATTTGGAATACTATGGATATGATGTTGAGAAAGCTTATGAGACTGCATACATCACTCCTGCTAATGGTTCGAGTACAACCAATGAGATCAAGGTGCATGAAGCGAACAATAAGGTGAAGTTTATTCTGAAGAATAGTCTTTCACATTCTGAATTAATTAAGGTGAAAAATCTGAAGACTACTAAAGAGGTCTGAGATATATTGGAAAAGATTCATGAAGGTGGTGAAAAGGTTAAAGAAGAAAAGTTACAAAATTTAGAGGCACAATTTGAGATCCTATATATGTTTGAAGATGAGAACATTAAATCTTATGTATAGAGAGTGGATGAGATGGTAGGTGGAATTTGAGGACTTGGTGCAACAATGGATGAATCAAGGGTCGTAAAGAAGATTCTTTGAACTCTCCCTGATGCATATAGTGAAAAGGTATCTGCTATTGAAGAATTTGTAGATTACAAAACTTATACTAAAGATCAGTTATTGGGTACTCTAACATCATTTGAAATGAGAAAGCCTAGATTGAGAAAGGGCTACAAAAGTTGAAGATACGTATGAAGAAAACCTTGATGAAGTGGAAGCTAACTTTGTAAGAAAGATCAAAAAGGGCTCTAGTAAGTAGGTAAGTTACCCTTTAAATGCTTTAGTTGTGGAGGAATTGGTCATTATGCTTCAAGATGTCAGAAAAGAGCTAAGAAGAATAAACATAGATTAAGCAAAGAGAACAAAGGAAAGATGATTAAGAGAGCATATTATGTAAATGAAGATGCTAGTATTTCTAGTGAAGAGTCTGATTATGGATATTTTGATGATAATGAATGGTTGTTCTTGGCTATAAAAGATGAGTCTACTCCTACTAATACTGAAAGACAGGTGAAAAAAAGTGCTTCAGAGATAGTTGAAGATGTTGTGATCTTTGCACTACATGCTAAACAAGAAAATAACTACTGGGTTGTTGACAGTGGTTGTTCACATCACATTACTGGTGATAAGAGTAAGTTTGTTAAACTTGAAAAATATGATGGAGGCTTAGTTAAGTTTGGAGATGATACTGGTGCTAAGATTTATGGGATAGGTTTAGTAAGTTTTAATGGCAAATATAATACTGATGATGTCTACTATGTTAAGTGTTTAAGGAATAATCTCTTGAGTGTTAGACATGGCTGTAGTAAAGGATATACTCTTGTATTTGAGGATGAGAGATGTGAAATCAAGAAAGGATCCAAAATAGTGATTGTTGCTAGTAAGAAGTCTGAAGGAAATATTTATCAACTTAAAGGTGTTGATGGACATTTCTCTATGTCTCATATTAATGACAGATGGCTATGGAATATGAGGATATTCTTGGATTTTTTTACGATGTTTTTGGAATTTGTTGCTCATAAGGATTTTAAATTTTACCAAATGGATGTAAAGTTTGCATTTCTGAATGATGAGTTGGAAGAAGTTTACATGGAACAACCAGAAGGATTTCAGTTGTCAGATCAACCGGATATGGTCTACAGATTAAAGAAGGATTTATATGGATTGAAGCAAGCTCCTAGATCTTGGTATGCAAGGTTGGATAGATATTTGATTCAACAAGGTTTCAATATAAAGAAAGTGATTTTTATTTCATAGTCAAAATATGTAAGAGAAATGTTGAAGAAGTTTGGGATGGATGGTTCCAAATCAGTATGCACTCCTATGGTGACTAGTTACAAATTGAGTAAAGATAATGATTCACCTAAGGTTGATCAAAGCAAATACAGATCGATGATTGGAGGACGATTGTATTTAACTGGTACTAGACCAGATATCATGCATGCGGTTTTTCTTGTGGCTAGATTTCAAGAAGATCCTAAAGAGACACATGTTGCTACTGTTAAGAGGATATTCAGATATTTGAATGGCACTCTAGATTATGGCTTGTGGTATCCTAGAGATAATGACTTTACACTAAGTGCTTATACAAATGTAGATTGGGTAGGTTGTGTCGATGACATAAAAAGTACAAGTGGCGGTGCATTTTTTCTTGGTTGCAGATTGGTGTCATGGTTGAGTAAAAAGTAAGCTTCAATTTCCTTATCCACTGTAGAGGCTGAGTATATTGCTACAACATCTTATTGTACACAAGCTATGTGGATGAGGTAGATATTAAAAGATATCAGAGTAATGTATAATGATCCCATTTCTATCTTCTATGATAATACAAGTGAAATTAACATTTCAAAGAATTTAGTGATGCACTCAAAGATAAAGCATATATCTATAAGGTATCACTTTTTGAGAGAGAAGGTTGTGGATAATGAATTAAAGCTTGAGTATGTACCTATAAAGGATTAGGTTGCTGACATATTTACTAAGGCTCTTCCTAAAGACACTTTTGAGTATCTCCGAGAGAAGTTAGGGATTATTGCCCCTCCTTTCTTGAACTAGATGCATATGGAGATGCATTAGTCTGGTGGGTCTATGGATCTATCTTTCTTCTGGATTGATGTTTGGTGGCTACCTCTCAGGGAGAGTACGTAGTGTCATGTGTTGTCATTGAAAGAGTATTTTGCACTGGTAATTGTTCTTAATGTCAAAGGAGAAATCAATGTAAAACATCTTTTTCCTTTCCAATTGATGTCAAAGGGGGAGAAGGTATCACGTGAAAAAGATATAAATTAAGGGGGAGAAATAATTCTTGGAGATTGATGGTCCAGAGCTATTGTGTTGTCTGGGAGAAAGCATTCTTGGAGATTGATGGTTCAAAGTTGTTAAGTTGTCTTTGATAGTTTTTCACATTATGTGTTGCCATCAATGACAAAGGGGAAGATTGTTGCAAGTATGAAGGTGTTTTCATTGATGTGAACTGGCTAACTTGATGTCAACTAGCTGTTGTTGTCACTGATGCTAGTTATTGGTTGTATATACCGAGGATATTGAGAAAATTACAATAAAGGAAGGTTGCAGGTATTCAGTGTTTCCTCTAGGTTTCGCTCTGAGATTTGTTGGTATGCTAGTAAGGATCTGAGGCATTGTTCATGATTGTTGGAAGTTTCTATATCCAGATTTTGGGTTTCTGGATCATTGTACAGTGTGAGTTATGTTCACCAATTGTGAACTATGATTTTCAATGTATCTAGCTATGGTCTGGGAGAAATGTTATTGCTCCAGATTTCTCTATTTTCTAGTTTCAAGACTTGTGGTTTTAGAAATAAGCTGATAAGATTATTTTCAAGTTAGTTTTGTTATCCGAAGATATTAGATTGTGTTAAGGTTGTGTGTGCTTAATTGTTTTATGTGTTTTACACAGGTATTGGTTGACCTTGTGTCGAGCACTACTTACGAAGTTCATGGAAGTGTGTTGAAGTGTGTTGGTACTTATTTAGGTCCTCATTAAGTGTGTGTTTGGGTTTCGATCATTCTAATTCCATCGTAAAATGTTTTGGCACCAACCTAATTTGAATTTGTAAATGCAAATAGTGTGTGGATGACTTTGGATGAGTTTCAAAGTTGAAGACAATATAAATACAAGTTGAGATGTTTGTGAAAGATTAATGCAAGCAAGATAGATGTGAAACAATGTGTGTGTGATGTGAGTTTGTGTAGATCAGTTGAAAATCTAATTGAGAGTTTTTGGAGGTAGTGAGATGAAGGTTAATCTATCATTCAAGCATGTCTGCAAGTGTGTGAGTGAGTTGTGGTGGAAATCTCTATTGCAATGAGATTATTTTCTCTCTATAACAAATCTCTTCTATCTTATTTATAATTATGTGGTAGTAAGCCCTCCAGGTGGTTAACCCTTGTTGGAAAATGAGTCCTATTTCAGACAATAATTCTTGTTTTGGTAGTGAGCCTTCTTTAGTAGTGAGCCTTTTTATTCAATTTTGATATTCTCTATATTGTGAGCTAATCCTCACCATGGTTTTTCCCTTATTGGTTTTTCCATGTAAATATGGTGTTGTTGTGTGTTTGGTTTTGCTTCTTTTAGTTTATGTTTTTGCACTTAATGATTAATCACATTAGCAGAGTAAAGGATCTGTGAATGATAATTGATCTAATCTCTAGTGGAAGTTCTTAAAGGTTAAAATTTTCTACAACTCATTCACCCCCCTCAGTTTTCTTGTTCAACTTGTACACAAAGTCCAAACATGCAACAACAGAGGAACATAAATGTATGTTAGAGTCACCTTTGCTACCATATATTAAAAATGGTGTGACAAAACCAATAGGTAGAGGATACATGTAATAATTTTAAATGTCAGTGGTACATTTCTAGTCTCAATAAATTATTCATTGTATGAACCCTGGACATAGTATCAAATCTTTTTTCAACTTTATTAATCTTTAAAAATAGTGCATGTAGCATGGTAGAGGGAATGATAACCAAAGAGGGTTGGGCACCATTAATATGGGTATATATGGGAGATACAAAATAGGCCATGAAACAAGGTTGGCTATGAGGTATGTAAGGAGGAATATAATAGAGCATGGGAATAGACAAGGATATACATAGATGTGTATTTATAAGAATATAATGAAGCATCTTGGAAGAAGAAATAGTTGGATTAGGTATGGTACTAGTCAAATTAGTGGTAGGAATAATGAATGAAAATAAATGGAAGTAGTAATGGGAATGGTTGTGGGTTATGAAGGAAAAGTAGGTGTAAAATATGGTACTTGATGTTGGTTCCTCTAGCTAATTATCTGATTTTCTCTAATTGTAAGCTACTTATTATAATCAATAGTATCAAGTATGTGGCCAACAAACAAGGATTTGAACAACCTTATGCACTTTAGGCTCTATAAAACCAAGGTGGGTTTCCCTTCACACAACACCAATTGGACATGTATATTTTTGAATAAATGGTGTTTTAGCAGATAAAATTCACACACATAATATCGAGGATTCAACACATTTACACTTAATTAAATTAGAAATCCCAAGAACATAATTAAATTTTGGTGTAATAAATCAAACTAATAACTAACACAAGAAGCTTAAGATTCATGATTTGGTTTCTTCCTAGGCCTTGGACAAATTATTTTTCTTGACCAATGCTTTATCCACTATAGAGTCAAGAATTGTGCAATCTTCTCTTAATAACAACTTAAACATAAATCCAAGGGTTTACCAAACACTCATTTTATAACAACATGACTCACTATTGTTCAACAATGTAATTCTACTTACAATCCTTAATCTATTACATTATTTTGAATATTTAATTAAAATTAATTAGTCTATTCCTTAAACAGAATCCATATTAATATAGTCATCACATCAAATATGAATGGAGAGCCTCATAACCTTTGATTATATTGATTCAAAAAATCTTGTATACAAAAGAGGAGACAAGAGAATAACTAACTCGTCTAAAATTACAAGTCCCAGGAACCCAAAAATTAGGCTCGAAATTCCCTTTTATAGAATAAGGGAGAAAAAAAGCTTATAGCCATACGACAAATACCACATTTTCATTTGACTTCTTCATGTGAACAAAAAAAATGTAGGAACAACTACCCCATATAAGATAAAAACACTTTATGGAAAAACTGTTGTTGAAGTAATTGCAGAAGTTGAGACTAATGTCGACCGTGCCACTCAAGCTACTCATTATATTGCTTTAACCATGAGTTGTAGGCATCTTCTGAGGTCCACTTGAAATTTAATTCCTTTTGTACCTTGATATTATGGAAATTATATTTATCATCCATAAATACCTTAGTTTCTTTGAAAAAATTATCCAAAATAGACTCTAGCTTTATCAATTCATCAATAGAAATTCAATAAAGCCAAGTTTGGATTTCCACTAGTGCAAATGAATAAACACATTGTTAGGGTGACATTCCAAAATTGAATCTTCCAAACCTCAAGAGGCTTGATTATTCCACATTTATCGAAAATAATGGGAACTACCCCTTCTTCCAATGTTTGAAGCATTTTCAATTTATTCTTTAGTTGCAAATCTAATATGGAATGGAAAGCTGAAATCTCTCCCAATAATCCAATGATCTCATTTGTTTCTATAATTTCTTTGGGGTCATTATTGTCAAATTTGGTCAACTTAACAACCTTTGTCTTTAAGGTTGTTTTAAGGACCTAAGTATTTAAATTTTCCTCCAGGGCTACAAGTTGTTGTGTATTCTTAATAAAAGCATTTTCCAAATAGTTATATCCACCATAGGAATCCTATAAATATGTACATAATATTTGACCATCTACAGCCAACAATATCATTAATTATATGAGTGGCCACCTTTTGTGCTTCATCTTTGGTTCCCCTTTTTGATTCCTTGCTCTACTTAAGTTCGTACTTCAATTAATTTACTCTTAAAGAGAGAGTTTCTTGATCTTAAGATGAGAACTCACCTGATCCTGATTGAGGGGTAGAAGGAGGAGCATCAAGACTTTGAGGAGGTGGTAGTTGAGATACCACTTTATTTTATTCTTGAATCAATTTTTTGTGAACCTCCTGCAACTTATTATAATCCTCTTAAGAAATTAGTTGGTACTTCACTGAATATGGTTGTACTAACCACTGGGGATGAAACTTGAGAAGGAGTAGTTTCAGTTAATCTTTTCATAATCAAATTTCTAGATAGCTCATTGACATCCACCGAGGCTTATTATTTCTTTGAGCAATTGGCCAAATAGCCAAGGTTTCATATTTAGTTTTGAAACTTGATTCAAAATATAAATCTTTACCTTTCTCATCAGATGTTAAAACTTCAACTTTAGCCTCTTGTCTTCTTATTGTATCCAATACAATAGTAGAGGAATTATCCCAATTGGGAAATAACAAGCACCCACTGTCTTTGACAATTTGTAATCCCTCATCAAGGGAGATGTTTTTCAACTTGAATTTCACCTTTTTCATGACTTATTTTTGTTATATTTTTTCTCCTCAATGGCTTCACCCTTCCTTTTATTTAACTCTGCAATGAATTCAATTGACTTATTTTTTATTAAGAAACCCCTAAATTCCTTAGATTTCACAAATTCATCATCTAACATAAAGTGGTTGCAAGCCAAAGCCTTGACACCATTAATCACATCATGCCCACTCCTTAAATCAATCATCATTCTATTATGGGGTGGATCATCTAATGAGGCTCTCTAAGGAGAAGGAAAAATTCGGTTAACTTCATCATCATCAGGAATACTCTCAACCACATCTTCAACTCCAATGGAATAATCTACCAAAGGATGTATGTCACTCGTTCTAATTTGAGGTGCCTCTGGTTGTGCACATGAAGTTGTAGGCATTGCCTCTTGTTGAACAAATTGTTCAACCTCTTCCTCTCTTGGCCTTTCCTCAACAACTATAGACCTTAACATTGGTATGGGTGTTGCAGATACCCGAAATTGTCCTAGCCTACGAGTAACACTTTTACACTAATATTTTTCCTTTTCCTAATGATTAAATAATGTTCAATTATTTAATTATTATCTAATTTCATATTCCACTATTAATTAAATGATTTTATATTATTTAATTAATTCACTTTAATCTCATTCTTCTTGATTAATTAAATAAATCCTATTTATTTAATTACATCTTTAATTATCTTTATTCTTCTAAATTAATTAAATAAATCAATATTATTTAATTAATCATTCATTATCCCTTTCTAAATTAAATAATTAGTTTAATTATTTAATTATCATATATTCTCTCAACACTATCTACTTCTTCAATAATAAATAAAATTAATTATTTTATTCATCTTGAACCACCAAAAATGGATATGCTAACAAGGGAAAGAGAATTCCCCTTACTAGGCCCCTAGGATTTTTCACCTAAGGAGCACTTGGTTTAGGAATGACACTCTTTCCACTTTGTTGATATGGTTATTTTTGGCGGTTGCATTCAAAGAAAGGGATTGGATAGGGTTGTGTTGTGTGTGATAAGTGTGGCTGAATGAAACTAAGCTAACTATAGAATGTAAATGAAAGCAAATGTGAACTAAGTGCAAACTAAACTATATGACCTAAATGTATGCAAACATAAAGAAAACTGGAAAGTTCAGAGATTATGCACCTAGGAATGGAAATTTGCAAATGAGAAGCCCCAGAATGTTCTAGAAACTATCTGAAATGCGCAAAGGGACACTTATGCCAGAATGGGTGACTTAGTCCTCCTATCAGGATATTATGCCAAATTGGGCTTCGAAGAAAAGGGTATCTAGAAAAGTCAAAACCCTTTTTTAGGCCTGGTACAGGGACAAGGTTGCCAATGATGGCGACCTAGTCCTCCTGGTACTTTCAGAAGATTTAGGGTTTTATTCTATGGGTCCCAGCTTATACTTTCCTTCTCTGTAGCAGCTCATGTCTGAATCTCCAGAAAATGACCCATATCTTGTCCTTTTGCTCCTCCTAGGGTTTGGTGTCTTGAGTTGACTTGAATGGAATGATTGTACCATTTTCAACACTTTGGAGCTTGCTAAATCTACATACACACCTGTAAAGACAAGGAAAATGTTAGGGTTAGGGATTAGGGGTTTGCCTTAGTCAAACCCCATTGATGGTAGCTAAACCCAAATGAAATAGAAATCAAAGGAGAGATGCTTGAATGATAAACAATGTAAATGCTCACCAAATCCTTTGTTGTTGAATTTTTCACAAGAACCAACTCCAATGGAGGTTGCTTGTGATACCTTGTGCTTGATTGCTTGCTTGGGAAGCTTGAGTGTAAGAGTGCTTGTGAAGATGAAAATGAGCTTGGGGGGGAGGAATGAAGGTAAAAAACTTTATTTATATATACTATGCCCTAATTTTCTAAAAATGTCACATGATAGGCCGACACTAGGGTT
>CM021103.1:596610279-596649937 GCA_007115665.2 Sequoiadendron giganteum | reverse complement strand
CTAAACTATATGGCCTAAATGAATGCAAACAAAAAGTAAACTGGAAAACACAGAGATGGTGCACCTCGAAATGGAGAGTTGCAAATGAGAAGCCCTATAATGATAATGATATGGATTCAACCTGAAATCAGTAGAGGAGACTTACACCAAGTTGGGCGACCTTGTCCTTCTGTCGAGAAACTTTGTCAAACTTGGTTTCAAGGAAAAGGGTACCCAGAAATACAAAACCCCCTTTTCAAGATGAGTACAGTGACAAGGTCACCAATAGTGATGACCTAGTCCTCCTGGTACTTTCAGAAGCTTGAAGGTTTGATTTTGTGAATCCCAACTGGTACTTTCCTTCTCTATAGTAGACCATGTCTGAATCACTTGAAAATGACCTGCAACTTGTCCTTTTTCTCCTCCTAGGGTTTGGTGTCTTGATGTGACTTGAATGGAATGATTGTACCTTTCCCAACACTTTGAACCTTGCTAAATTTGCATACACACCTTCAAGTACACATGCAAAGACAAGGAAAATGTTAGGGTTAGAGATTAGGGGTTTGCCTAACTCAAACACTTTTTATGGTAGCTAAACCCAAATAAGAAACAATAAAAGGAAAGGATGCTTGAATGATAAAACAATGTAAATGCTCACCAAATCCTTTACTTGTTGAATTTTGCAACATGCAAGAACTAGCTCCAATGGAGATTGATTGTGATGCCCTTGTTCTTGATTGGTTGCCTGAGAAGCTTGAATGCAAGAATTATCACAAAAGATGTAAAAATGAGCTGAGGGGGGAGGGTGGGGGGAATGAAGGTGAAAACCCTTATTTATACAAGATATGCCCTAATTTCCCAAAGATGTCACATGATAGGCCGACACTAGAGTTTTGGAGGCAAATTCTCGTTAGATTTATGTTTTAATTTTGAATTTTAAGCCCAAAGGGACTAGGTCGCCCAAGGTGGCGACCTGGTCCACTTGGACAAATTCAAGTGGTGGTCGAGAATGAAATGGTGATTAATAATGTTTATTAGGCTTGCTTGTTTAAACACACTTAATTCGGGCCTAAAAGTACATTAAGGGGACAAATTAACATAATAAAAGGGTTAAATTAGTGATGACAAGCCTAGGAAAGTGTGAAAATACATTACAACACTTTGTCACAAGGCTTGGAAAGGGGCAAAAAGGGGTTGTTTAGGTGAATTGTGTTGAAAGGGTCTTAGAAAAGTGGGAAGATGTGTTACAACACTTCACAACACCTTATTAAAACACCATTAGATTGTTGTTGAATTGTAAGCGTTCAAGACTGATCAAGGCAAAACAGGCCAAAATCCAAGGGAAAAGGCCCAAATGAGTGAAAAAGTGTCAAAGACTACACTTTTTGGCGACACACATCTAATTACCACTTGTGCATTCCTTTAATAATTAATTCATCTAATTAATTATTAAACTAATTCATTTCCACCTCGCTTCTAACAAATACTCTCTTCAAGTCCACTGATCAATCAAATCAGTTCACTCCCACTTAGTGTGAGTTAACGAAGCAGTCAATTCCTTATGCAAATAGTTAACTGAAATCATGCAACTAGTTGCAATTAGTTAACTCATCAATCAATTCCTCTCAAGGATTCTTGACCCTTGATCTCTTCAATCTTTCTTTCAATCTTGATCGTCCATCCAAATCAGACTTTTCTATAAAATAAACCTTCGTTCCTCTTTGAAGGCTAACCACGAATCTTCAATATTTTTCGTCCTTTATCATATTCAGTATTTTATTTGAGCTTGAAGCAATATATTGCACACATAAATTTGAGAGCAAGGTTAAGATGGAGAAGAACAATAAAGATGAATAAAGGATAACATAGGAAGGAAGGTATATTGCATTGATTTATTGTCTTTTATGTTTGATTGTGCTTCATTATTTGATTAGATTGAGATTTGCATTGAATTATAATAGTTAGTGGTTGCTATTTCTAGTTCTTGCATGATTTAGTATGTCTCTTTTCTAGTTGTACAAGTGCACTACCCACAATATCATCATAATGGTCCATCATAGTTTGAAGCCTTTTGAATGGATCCTTGACTTCAACATATTCTCCCCAATATGATGGGTCGGCCTTTTTTTGTTTTTTCTTCCACCTTGTGTATTTTTTCCCACTTTTCTTTCATCATCCTTACTTCTTCATATGTTTTGCGGTTTCTTATCACATATTCAATTATGTTAAACTTTGGATAATAATTGGATGTTTTGACATCTAGTTTGACCTGGTCAATGTAGTGTTCTATATCATAATTTTTGAGGATATCCGCTTTCATTTTGCAAGTCTACAATAAAGAATGAAACATGTCTAATCATTCTTTGGAAGTGGCCTCAAAATTTGAAAAGAACATGGTAGATGGCATAAGAGAGCCCTTCTTGCTAGCTTTCAAATGAACCTTATCAATCTCATTTGATTACCACATTATTTCCAAAAAGGAAATTTTATTTGGCACAAGCTTGAAGGATGTTTGGTTGAACAAGGGATTCATAAATTTTGATAATTGTGGCATGAGAATTTAGATACTAGTCACATAATTACCAAGACATAGAAATATGTCACACAAACATGTGTTAAGTTTGCTCACAATTCCTAGTGAAAATGGTGAAAAAAGTTTTAAGAATTTTATAAACTCCTCAAGGGAATTTGTAGATGACTAGGGTCATATTATCCTAGGTTATACAGTTGGATCAACCAAATTTATAGATTTTAGAAAATATTCAAAGACAACATACACAAGAATGTAGGTGGCATACTTTGAATACATTTAATTTCTAAGACATAAATGTGTCACATAAACATGTGTTAAGTCGTCTCACAATGGCTGGTGAAAATGGTAACAAAAGTTGGAGTTTGAATTTGAGGTTTATTTTTGTGTGTTGTGAGATTTATATTGAGTGGCATGGAAATGAACCTAGACAAAGATGTTCCAGGTGTAATTAATGAGGGATGAATGGTAAATGTGTGGGCATGATTGTAAATGGGAATAAATATAGATGGATATGGATGAGGGCATGATCCAAACCTAGCACAAAAGTGTGCCACTCATTAATATTTATAATTGTATTAATAAATTTTAATCAAAATGGGCCCATAACTAAATGAGAATTAACACAAGTATGCTAATTTTTGTTACAAGATTATATTAATTTTAATTTAAGATTAAATAATAAAAATATCAACCATATAATTGATCTTTGGGGTCATGGTAGAATTGAAGGAAATGGAATGCACCCTTCAAAATGTCTAGAAAGGTATGATAAATTGAATGTGATTTAAAAATCTCTACTTAATTGTGTTAAGTATGATTAATTGACCAAAGTAAGCTAACATAGACTAAAATTAAACATGTGTTGAAATGATAACAATAAAAATATATTTTTGTACCTTAAAATTGATAAATTCAACTGAGATAACAAAGGTTTGCAACTAATAAAATAGTATTAGATTACTAATAAAAACCCTGACAATTGAAATAAAAGAGTCTAAGTGTTAGGGTTATTATCATGACATTGTTCCTATCCAGGTGTACAATCTTGTCTCAATTTTCACAATTAGTCTTCAAAAGAACCGAGTCTTTGGTACTTGTAATAGATATTCACCTAATCATATCTAAATCAAGGAAAATAGTGAGAGTGTTAAACAACATCACAAATCTTGTCATGTAAGAGTTGAATTTTAGGACTTCCTTACACATTGGTCAAGCCCCAAGACAAAGTGAACAATTAAAATAAAAAGTGATAAGGGGCAAAAATTTATGTCAATGTGAGGTGACAATGAATATTGTTAAGTTGATTTCTATAAAATATTAATGCAAGATGATGGGTGACTATGCCAAATTTATCTTTTGAAGTGTTCACTGACAATAATTGTCACTTATTGAGTTTTGAGTGATTGGTTTATTGTTGATTCTTACAAAGGATGATTGATTACATGCAAGAGGGGAAAATTTCATTGATGCTTTGTCAAAACATCTTTTAATATTTTTGTTAATATGCACATTTCTTAGGATGATGTTTATAAATATGTAACCCTAAACATATAATTCAAAAAAATTGGTCCCCGTGTTGATGGATGCCAACCATACATTAAAGTTGTTGGCCTGGAAATGTAAGAATGTAAAATTTAAAAATTGGGGATGTAATTACACCAACAATCTTGTCTAAGAAACATAATCACAATTACAATCCAATCCAAGATAAGTAGACTATTGAGAATCGAGTTAGAAAGGTTATGGATAAAGAGATTTAGTATGCCATACTATTTAATTAAATCTTAGGTTAATTAATATGTTAAAATAGTCAAATTATATGCTAAAATCATACAACCAAAATATAAACTCAAAATAATATAGAAAAAAGGATAAATACAAGATATACAATCTTCTCCTCTACAAAAATATAAAAAAACTAAAACTTCTCATTTGAGAAAACAAATATTTAAAAAATATCTTATATTTATAAAATAGTTAAATTGACATGATAATAGAGACATATTCATTTTAAAATAGAGCTCATATGTTGGAATTTAAAACAATCCCTTAAGAAATGTTTGCATGAGATTTTTTTTCTCTTAATATAACCTAAAATTCTAAGAGTACCTCTTAATTCTATTAGATTTATATTGCAACAGTGATAAAATATTGACATTCTTAAACTATAACTACTAATATTGAAAATCGATTACAAACTAGCAATCACACCTTGTTGTGCAATGAGTATGCCGAAGAGGTTTGGAGGGTCAATTAGGGAAATTTTGATCTATTTGTTGCATATATTTGTGCAATACATGAGGTCAATTGGTAGGTGATTTAGAAAATGATGTTGTTTGTGCAACAAAGATCTCAATGGAGAAGTGATAGCTTCAAATTAAGTATATGTTTAATTACAGGGATCTAAACATGACTTAAACAAAATATCTGAATGAATAAGATAGTAATTCTTCATTACTAATAGATTCATATTATGTTTTCAATATAGGGAGATAGGGAGAGACAGGGATAAAAAGGGAGAGATAAAGGGGCTAAGAGAGAGAGAGAGAGTGAGGGAGAGATAAGGATAAAAGAGGGAGAGATACAAAGGGTACTTGAGTGTGAGAGAGAGGAGTAAAGAGATAGTGATAGAGATGGAGATGGAGATGAAAGAGACAAACATATAGAGAGGGAGAGAGAGGGATAGATAGAAATATAAATATAGAGATAGGAAGTGATATGTAGAGAGAGGGATAGATAGAAATATAAATATAGAGATAGGAAGTGATATGCAGAGAGAGGGAGAGATACATGGGTAGAGAGAGAAACAAGATAGAGACAGAGGGATAAATATAAGAAGAAATATAGAGAAATAGAGATAGAGGTCTAGGAAGGAGAGGGAGAGAGAGAGGGAGAGGGAGATAGATGGATGGATAGAGAGAGGGTGACATGTCTATAAATAGAGGGGGAGAGAGGAAGATAGAGGTAGAGATGAATATTGAGTTAGAGAGGAAGAGGGAGACAAATGGATAAAGAGATAGAGGTAGAGGGAGATAAAGATAAAGAGATATTGAGAGGTAGAGAGGGAGAGATAGAGAGGAAGAGATATAGAGGAAGATGAAGAGGGAGAGGGAGAGAAAAAGATAGATATAGATGGAAAGATAGAGTGATATATATATATATATATAAGGAGATATAAAGAGAGGGGGAGAAGGAAATAGAGGAAGAAAGAAGTAGAGATAGACAAATAGAGATAAGGGGAGATAGAGGGAGAAAGAAAGATGGACATATAGATATATGGCAAGTGAAAGATAAAGAGAGATATATGTTGAAAGAGAAAGGGATAGAGAGGGAGAGGTAGAGAGATAAAGACAAGAGATAGAGGTGAAGTAGAGAGATATAGAAAGAGGGAGCAATAAGGAGAGATGGAGAGATAGGGATAGAAATAGGGAGAGATAGATAAATATAGTGGGAAAGATAGAGGGGAAAAAGAGAGAGATGCATTATAATATATTAGATTTATTAAGATTATACTATTATAATATATTATTACAATATATTGATACAATTTTTTTCATACTTTCATACCAATAAATTATACAAGTAATTATCACATCTTTTAAAGTAAATAAAAATTAAAACATGAGCATGTAATTTTCCCTATGACTTACCAATAAAATATAAAATCTAGAATACTTTCTTGGAAAGCTAGATGGTTGATGTTATTTGGTAGAATTTTTCTGATCAAATTTGTCCTTGCAGCCATTCCAAATTATTATTTGGCTGTACTGCAAGCTCCTAAGTGTGTTATTCTTCAAATTAAAAAACTTATAAAAGATTTTTTGTGGAAAGGTAATTTAGATGAAAAAAAGAAAATCCATTTAGTCTCTCTGGAAAGTATGTGCTCAGACAAAGCTAATGGAGGAGTGGGGATTCACAATTTGATAGCAAGGAACATGGCTTTAGGGGAAAAAATGGCATGGAAAATGTATGACAAACTAGATTTGAAATGGTGTAAGTTGATGCAAAGCAAATACTTGGATAATGAGAGCTCCTCTAGAATCTTCATAATATCTAATCTTGCAAGCGGTTTATTTATGTGGAATTTTATTTTGGCTTGTAGGGATGTTATTATCCCATACTTATAATGGGAAGTAAATAATGGTGAATAGGTTTTGTTTTGGAAAGATTCATGGAACGATCTTCCTCCTTTTAATTCGAATCAAGAATTGCAGTCGACACAACATAGTTTATCAACAAGTTGGGGTTCATCTTTAAAGGACTATGTTATCTCTTCGGATCCAATAAAAGGAATGGTTAATTGGAAGGACCTTTCAGCGGATCCATTATCTCCTAATCATAATCTTATCTTGGCAAACATATTAAACAACAAAACTATTTTTCTCTCTAACAAGCCAGATAAGTTAATTTGGGCACCTTCTAAGAATGAAAACTATACTGTTAGGCAGGGATATAAATCAATTATTTTCCATGTATCATAGGCCTAATCTCAAAGAGCATTAATGTTTTGCTAGAGTCCAATGGTATTGTCAAAAGTTGGAAGCTTTGCTCAGTTGGCATTAAGAAATCAAATTTTGACAAGTGATAGATTGGCTAAATTGGGTATAGCCAAAGCTTTCAGATGTGTGTTGTGTAAAGAGGCATATGAATTGGTGGATCATTTGTTTGTTATCTATTTAGTGGCATAGGAAATTTGGGCTTTCATAATAGGGAAATCGAATATATCCTTTCCATTTCCTAAGTCGTTGTGGGACTTGTTCACAAGCTGGCCAATTTTGTACAAAGCACCCCTTTTTGCATGTATTTGGATAGTGACTCCAACAATAGTAATTTGGTCGCTTTGGTGGGAAAGAAATAGACTCATTTTTAGAAGCCAATTTGTATCAACTCAACAAATCAAAGAAAATATTGAACAAGTAATTTTAGAGGTTTCAAATTCCCATGTTTGTAATTACAAATCAGTTTCCTCCTTGTTCACTAGTTGGGATGATTTTGTTTTGCACCATTGGAAGCACATTTCATTAGCATTTGTAGGCTCTCTCTTTGTGCCAAATGGCTCCAAGGTTGATAGAAGCAAAATAAAATGGTTACCTCCTAATTCAGATTTTTATAAGCTTAATTTTGACGGAGCTTCAAGAGGAAACCTTGGTGTATCAGGTGAAGGATTTTATATCTGTGGTTGGAAAGGTACATTAGTTATAGCTAAATCAATTTGTTTATCTATTGGAACAAATAATATGGTAGAGGAACAAGCGCTCTTACATGATTTTAAAATGGCAAAAGTTCTTAACATCAATAAGCTTCATGTAGAAGGGGATTCACTATTAATTGTTAATATCTAAAGAAAAGAGGATATGTAACTGGAAATTAGGTTATATTCTCATGAAGGTGTATTTATTATTGTATTCTTTTGAAGATATACAAATCTCTCACATATCGTGAGGGAAATAAGTTGGCAGATGCACTTTCCAATTTTGGCTATGAATAGAAAGAATTGGAAATTATAAAAGATGTTGAGGCCATTAAAAAGCACATGTGGCTAGAAGACAGAGTAAGAGAAGAACAAAACTCTCATTGAGTGAAATGCAAAATATTTTTTAATGTTCAATTGAATATGGTTTTTTTGTGAATAGTTGGTTATGTTGCTATTTTGATGTTGAGCCAATCCCAAATCAGTAAGCAATGCCCAGTTATTTTTGATCATGAGGTGGTGAGGGTTCAAATCCAAATGGCAAGGACTGTATGGAAATGATTTATTGATAAGTCATATAGTTTACTTCAGGATTTTGATGGATTTCATGAGTTGTGAAGAGGATTTTCTTACGCCATCGATTGCCATGTAACCAAAATCGAGCATGTACCAACAAGACATTGACTTTTTTTTATATTTTGCAGGTACAAGTGGGAATTATGATTTGAAATGTAACTTATCAAAGTAATGTTCAAGAGGCTGCTTCACACGAGATGGCACATTTTGGGACAATGGTGAATAAATTGACACAATTTCACATGTTTTTCACATCATGCTGTTACATTGTGTCATACAATATCATCACCATTAAATAGGTTTCAAAGTGTTATTTTTTCCCATTTATGGAGCATTCACCTTTTCATAAGACAAAGTAGTTGTGATAGTTTTGTGCAATAATAGGAAATGCAGTGTTCAGATTAAGTTGAAGTAGTAGTGACACGTAGTTTTCTGTAGAGCGTTGTGGTTTTCTCAGTGGGTGACGCTTGTCTAAGTGGTGGGTGTTGACAAATTGCAAGATGGAATTTCGTCCATGGAACCTTTGTGTCAATATGAATGTGCAACCATGGGAAAGACCATTTGAAGAATATCTTTCACATGACTTCCTAGAGGTTATCTTCAAAGTGGACCGCCTGAGAGTAGAAGACTGTGTATGCACGGTGCTTGGAATTGAAGTCATGAGTTTGAGGGAAAGAAGGATTCTTTTCCCTTCTCAGGTGCTATCTATTTTTCTATCTAATTATATGGATTTAGTTTAGTCCCTAGGAGAATTAGAGGACATTTCATAAAAGTTTGTGAAACCTCAATTTCTAGATAATAATGTCATTCTAGTTGCTGCTCAAAAGTATAATATTTTCTTTGGGGAAGGGTATATTGGTGGCCTTTTTCCCAAAGATTTTATTAAGCAGTGCCAGGGTTTTGAGGATGTGTATGATGGTATCAAATTGTCTTTGCAACACAAGAATGATAACATATTATTAAGGGCTTTGTGGAAGAATTGCAAGAGGATTTGCACTACAATGGACATAAACATTAAGGAAATGTATCATGCCATTAATTTTCTCTATTCCCATGTTCCTCATCCTCCCCTCAATAGATTTCAATTTGGCTCGCTGCAAAGGGAGAATTCCCCTGTACCTGTGGAGAATCGGTTTGAGGAGACGCCTATGCATAATGCTCTAGAAGGGGAAAATGATGCAGGTTATGGCTTCACTTCTCGTGCACAAATTATTTGTGGAGTACAAAATGAAAGGGAATTTGTGAAAGGGCATGGTTTCCTTGCTCATGGGGTGTAACTGGATGAGGGTGTTGAAGCTCAAGATGGAAATTGAGAATATGGAGGAGTAGAAAAAGACTATTAAAAATAAAATGCAAATTTTGATAGCATTTGTAGCGTTATGAAGCTGATCCAAGGTTTTGGTTTTTTGATGTTTACAAGGTTTTGATGCATACTTTGTTGAAATTTCTTTGGCGTACCAAGTTTTTCTTTCGAACCATATAAGGTTTGACACAATTTTCTTGATTGATATAATAAAGCATGTAATGCAAATGCATATTGGTTTTGTACAAAGTTGTGTATCTACAAAATGGGGTGTAATTGTGTAGTTAATAGATTTTCATATTTGCATGTAGGGTTGGCAGTAGAATTCCATTTGTAATGTTGTAAACAAAGTCGACATATGTAACTCTCTTTCTATTATATAATATATATAGGCTTTAATGCCTTCTATTTTAAAAAATATATTAATTTAACAACATGAGGTGTGGGAAGCATGAAATAATTGAAAAAAGAGCTAAGTAGATCCTTCGATTAGTGGGACCTCATGTGCTCTCGATATGGGCCCACTCCACTATATGTTGTTGGCCAGACTTAAACATTCCCCTTTTCAAATAAAGAGAGAGAAACTCAAAAGATAGAGAATGAGAGAAAGAGACAAATTTAGATAGATAGATATAGAGATATATATATAGATGGAGACAAAGATTGAAAGAGAGAGGAATAGACAAAGAGAGATAGAGCATGAGAGATGAATATAAGAGATATAAAGGAAAAAAGAGAGAAAAGAGAAACTAACTTTTGATTGGTTGTTTCATGTCAACAATCCAAGGATGGCATGTGTCCTTGGGGAGTTATGCTCAAGGTAGCATGCCATTTGATCAAGGATATGATAATTCACCTTTAAGACCTCCTTAATGTACCCATTGCACACTTAAGGAGACAAACATATAAAGAGATAAAAAGAGAAAGAGAAAGGAAGAGAAAAGGGAGAGGGGGATATAGATAAGATATAGATAGGTGGAGAGATAAAAAAGAGGAGAGCAAGAGAGAGGGAGAAAGATGAGACAAAGGAGGAGAAAGAGATGAAGATAGAAATAAAGGGATAAAAAGAGGGTTAGGGAGAAAAAAAGAGAAGAGAGAGAAACAAAGATAGAGATAGAGATAGAGATGGAGATGGAGATAGAGATAAAGAGAGAAAGAGAGATAAATAGAGATAAATAGATAAATAGAAATAAAGAGATAAAGAGGGAGACAAAGAGATATAGAGAGATAGATAGAGATATAGAGAAATAAAGAGGGACATAGAAAG
This sequence comes from Sequoiadendron giganteum, assembly GCA_007115665.2. Taxonomy (NCBI): domain Eukaryota; kingdom Viridiplantae; phylum Streptophyta; class Pinopsida; order Cupressales; family Cupressaceae; genus Sequoiadendron; species Sequoiadendron giganteum. The sequence continues at coordinate 596,639,088 of CM021103.1, read as the reverse complement.
AGGTTTTATAGTGAGGGAGATAGAGAAAAATAGATGAAGGAAAAGAGAAAAAGAGAAGAGGAGAGAGACATAGATAAAGATAGTCACATAAAGAGATAGGGAGATAAAGATAAATAGACACAAGAAATGATATATATATATATATATATAGAGAGAGAGAGAGAGAGAGAGAGAGAGAGAGATAGCAATGAATAGATATAGATATAGGGAAGGTGATTGATATATCTCTCCCCATCGCTCTCTATCTCTCTATATCTCCCACTATCTATGTCACTCCCTCTCCCCCTCTCTATTTATAGAGCTATCTCTCCCTCTCCCCCCTCTCTCTCGCATTCACTCTATCTCTCCTGCTCTATATCTCTATCTCTATTTCTCTCTTTATCTCCCTCTCACTCCTCTCTCTATCTCTTTCTATCCATATCTTTATCTACCTCTATCACTACCTCTTTATCTCTTTCACTATCCCCTTGTATCTCTCTATATCATCCCATTTCTATGTCTCTCCATATCCCTCTATATATATTGAGCTATCTCTCCCCCTCTCCCCCATATTCTTCTCTCTCCCTCTCTCCCCCCTCTTCTTTCTCTCCCTCTTCTACCTATCTCTCCCCCTCTTCTCTCTCTTCCTCTCTCACCCTCTTCTCTATCTATCCTCCTCTACCTATCTCTCCCCCTTTCTCTCCCTCCCTCTCTTTCAATCTCCCCCCTCTCTCTATCTCTCCCAATATCTCCTTCCCTCCCTCTCTCCCTATCCCCTATCTATCTCTCTATCTCCACCTCTCTCTCACTTTCTCTTCCCATATATCTATATCTCTCTCTCTCTCTTTCTCTTCCTATATATCTTCATCTCTCGCTTTCTAGATTCCCATATATCTCTATCTCCCCTTACTTCTTTCTCCCTTTCTCTATCTCCCCTATTTCTCTCTCCCTCTCTTCATCTCTATTTACCTATCTCCAATTCTCTCTATTTGTCTATATTTTTGTCTTTCTCTCCCTCTCCTCCTCTATATCTCTTTATATCTCTATATCTCTATCACTCTATCTCACCATCTATATATCTCTATCTCTCCCTCTCCGTCTTCCTCTATATCTCTCTATCTCTTCCTCTACCTATATCTCTCTATCTATTTGTCTCCCTCTTCCTCTCTCACTCTATCTTCATCTCTATCTCTATTTTCCTCTCTTCCCCTTTATATCTAGACATGTCTCCCTCTCTCTATCCATCCATCTATCTCCCTATCTATCCCTCTCTATATATGTATCTCTTCCATCTCTATCTATCCCTCTCTCCTCTCTCTCTTTATCTCTCCCTCTCCTCTCCTTCTCTCCATCTCCATCTCCATCTCCTTACCCCCCTCTCTCTCTCTCGCTCTTCTCCCTCTATCTCTCCCTCTTTCTATACATATCTATCCCTCTCTCTCTCCCTCTTTCCTTATTTCAAACATAACATGAGCTTGTTGGTAATGGACCCTGATTATCTTCCTGATTCAAAGGTTTTATTTCAATCATGTTTGGATCCCTGTAAGTGGATGCATAGTTGATTTGAAGCTATCACTTCTCCATTGAGACCTTTGTTGCACAAACAACATCATTTGTTAAATGACCTACCAACTGACCTCATGTACTACATAAATTTATGCAAAAAATAGACCAAAATTTATCCTAATTGACCTTTCCACACTTCTTTAGCATACCCATTGCATACTAAGGTGTGATTGCTAGTTATAATTTAAAAAATAACATAAGAGCATGTAGATATTTGATCTCAAAAAAGTAATTTTTTAGGGAGTGGTTTTATCTCTTCATCCTAGTGAAGTCATAATTTCTATATTGATCCTCTACATGTTCTTGCATGAGATTTTGTGGATTTTAATTTTTCTATATTTAAACTTATGCATTAGCCATTAATTTTTTTTTTTAATCAAGTTGAACCATTTATAATTACGCCGCGTTCCCTATATGAACATTATTGACTACTTTAATCATCCACAATTGAGAATGTGGTAGAATGATGGCTGAAAAAATTTGACCATTCGATGAACCAATATAAATAAATAAAAATAATATTAAAAAAATAAAACACTTTATACAAAGAAAGAAAGCAAAGAATGAGATAACCTTTCTACATTTCCACTAGAAAATATGTTTTACATTCATATTAATATGATCAAAGTGTATAAATTATATTATTATTATTATATATAATATATTATACAATATAAGTTGTTATAATTTATATTTTCTATTGTTTTTCAATATATATATTTTTATGGTATTTTTAAAATTTTAGATTATTAAATATATATTTTTAGAATATTCTTAATTTAATATTATGAAATAAAATTATATTTTATATATTTAAATTTATTTAGTATAATATTATAATATTTAGATATTATATATTTAATATTTATATACACTATAAGTTATTAAATATAAATATTATATAACTTTTTACATATATTGTTAATTAAAATATGAAATATATTCAAAGTTTAATATTTATTTATATTCATTTTTTATTAATTATTATTTTTTATTTTTCAAAATATTTTATGGTATTTATTTATTTATTTTAGATTAGAAAATATAATTTTTTAGAATACTCTTAATTTAATATTATGAAATAAAATTACATTTTATATATTTAATATTTATATACACTATAAATTATTAAATATAAATATAATTTAATATTTTACATATATTACTAATTAAATATATTATAAATTTAATATTTATCTACATTTATTTTTTAAATGTATATTATATTTATTAAAAATGATTAAAATAATACATATATTAGAAGTTTAATATTTATTAAAAAATATATTCAATTTATATTTATTATTACATATTATATGAAATATGGTGCATATTATTAAATATAAATATTATATACATACACTCCCTTTTCCTCCCACCCTATCTCTATCTCTCTACCTCTACCCCCTCTCTACTACTTTTCTCTTTCACCTCTTGTATCTCTCACTCTTGCCCCTTCTATATATTCCTCTCTACCTCTCTATATGACTTCTTATATCTATATCTTTATATCTCTCCATCTCCCCCTCTCTCATCGTCTCCCTTTTTCTATCTCTATTTCTCTCTCTCTCCCTCTTAGTCTCTCCTTCCATCGCTCCCTCTCTATATGTTTATCTATCTTTCTCACACTGCCTCTATATTTCCCAAGTTATATCTATCTCTATCCCTATCTCTCCCTCTCTCTTTATCACTCCCTTTCTATTTCTATCTACTTCTCTCTCCTCTCTCTATTTCTCCCCCCTCTCCCTTCCTCTCTATCTATTTATAAATATATATCTCCCTCTTTATATCTCTCCATATCTCTCTCACTCATATACACAAACTCCCTCTTTCTCCTTCCCTACCTCTATCTCTTTATCTTTTTACCTATCTATACCTTTCTCTATTGCTTATCTCTATCACCTTCTTTCTCTCTCACTCTTGCCCCCTATATCTCTATCTCCCTATCTCTCCCTCCCCCTCTCTATCTATATCTCATTATGTCTACCTCTGTATCTTTCTCTCTCTCTCACACTCCTCTCTATCTCTTTCTATCTATATCTCTCTACATCTATCTCCCTATCTATCTCCCTATACATCTATATCCTTTCCCTCTCTCCCCCTTCTTCCCTCTCTATCTTATTCACTCCATCTCTCAGTCCATCTCTTTTACTCTATATCTTTATCTTTATTTCTTGCTTGATCTCCCTCTCACTCATCTCTCTATCTTTTTCTATCCATATCCTTCTCTATGTATAAATCCCTATCTTTTTATCTCTTTTCCTATCCCTCTCTATCTCTTTATATCACCCTCTATCTATATCTCTCCCTCTCTATCTCCCCCCTCTTCTTCTCTCTCCCTCCCTCTCTCTCTCTCTATATATATATATATATATATCTCCCTCCTCTACCTATAGCTCTCCCTCTCTTGCTCACTCCCTATCCCCCTATCCCCCTATCTATCTTTATATCTTGACCTCTTTCTCCCTTTATCTTCCCATATATCTCTATATCTATTTCTTTCTCTTCCCATTTATCTCTCTCTTCCCCCCCCTCTCTCTATCTCCCCCTATTTCTATCTCCCTCTCCATCTCTATTTGTCTTTCTCTACTTCTCTCCATTTTTCTCTCTTTATCTCTTTATCTCTCCCCCTCTCTCTATATCTCCTTATATCTCTTTTATATTACTCTATCTTGCCATATATCTCTCTCTATCTCTCCCTCTCTCTCTCCCTCTTCCTCTTCCTCTTCCTCTTTATCTCTTTATCTCTTCCTCTCTTATTTCTCCCTCTATCACTCTATATATATCTATCTATTTGTCTCCCTTTTCCTCTCACACTCTATATTCATCTCTACCTCTATCTATTTGTCTCACTCTTCCTCTCTCGCTCTATGTTCATCTCTACCTCTATATTCCTCTCTCCCCTATCTCTAGAAATGTCTCCCTCTCTCTACCCATCCATCTCTCTCCCTATCTCTCCCCCCTCACTCTTCATAGACCTCCATTGTCTTCTTGATTCAGAGGTTTTCTTTCACTCATTTTTAGAGACTTTTGTTGCACAAGCAATATCATTTTCTGAATGATCAATCAATTGAACTCATGTAATACACAAATTTATGCAAAAAATAGGCTTAAGTTTTCCCTAATTAATATTCCACACCTCTTCGATGTACCCATTGCACACCAAGGTGCAATTGCTAGTTAATATAAATATAAAGTAGATAATACCCATAATATATTTATTACTAATTAAAAAATCTACAATTGAAACAATACTAAAAATAAGAATTTAAAATGCTTTACAATAAAAATAAAACTACCATTTAAAAAAAACTAAATTTTTATCTTTTATTGTTTTAAAATAATTATAATTAAAAAAAGAATGTAAGAATATGTGAAGGTTTGATGTCCAAAAAAGTATATCTTTTTTAAATAAAGATTTTACTTCTTGATCCTATGCATGGTTTTGCATGAGATTCCATAGATTTTCTTTTATGCACATGCATGCATTAACAATATATTAAATGTTTTATAACTAGCTCGTTTTGTTTGATATTTTTAAAAGTTATTGTTAATTTTCCTTAACTAACGTGGTTTGACTTTGAGATGTGATATCATAACACTGTTTTTTTCGAGGACTTTACTATATATTTTAATATGTAAATTTATCATAAAAAAACCTCGTAATTCTCAATATCCAATATCCAATAGACATTTGACAGATAATAAGATCTAAATTATAAAATATTTTTATTAAAACCGCGTGAACAAGAATGCCACGTAGCTTCTCCGTAAACTCACCAAATTAAAAATATGATTTTATCGTAACTGCTATCAGTAAATTTCTGAATTGAATGATGACTCCTTGCTGTTTGAAAAACTAAAAACAGGCCGAAGGGATTACCTACCCAGGTAATCATCAGGTTCTCATTTTCTTTTACGACATGATTTTTTTTTCATTGAGCTGTCCTTCCATCACTCACCAAGTAGATTCTCTTCATAATGTAAATTAAATCTTCTGACCAGGCTTTACATTAGGTATAACCCAAATCCCAAAACCCATTTGAGCAATCTGACCGAAAACTCTGGCCAATGACAATGCAGACCCACATGTTTGACAGTTGCTGCTCTTAAACACCGTATTTACTTTCGTTACTAGAAAAACGAACATGTTGAATCAGATCGATATCCAAATACCGAGAAAAAAACAAATATTGGGATGATAAATAGGTGTCATGATTGGAGGAGAGCGAAAAAAACTGAAAAAGGCCTAAACGTAACATATGCAGAGCTATTTTATTTTGTTTTGTTTCTGTTCAACTGAGAACTGGTTTGATTGAATCCATTGGATGATGGATCCTTTTAGAGGCAAGGGGGGATGCTTTGGAGGGAAATTATTGGCCTCGCCATCCAAGAAAAAACTTATTCAAAGCCTATCTGTGGTTCAGCAGAGATCTAGAAAGAAGTATCCAGTGAAGCCTGCTGATTATCAGCTATATGAGGAGGTGGGTAAGGGTACCAGTGCAATAGTGTACAGGGCTCTCTGTGTTCCATTGAATGAGATCGTTGCAATTAAAGTTGTGGACCTTGACAAGTCCAGTGCTACTCTGGTAGGCACAATGTTTCCTCTTTGTTTTTTTATGCTTTAAAATCTGAAAATCAAAGAAAATTGTATGGTGAATATTTGACCAAGATGTCCAAGAAGTATATAAATTTGAATATTTGATTAGATGAAATGAAGGTGTCAATTAGATTTTGAAATGAGTATTGGTCTTCTTCACCTGCTTAAAACAACTCTGTATTCTACTGTCTTCTGTTTCATTTTCTTTTGTGAGAGGATCAAGTGTGTAGAGGGGCTCTTGTTTGTGTTTGATGATTTGAAAAAAGGAAGTAATACTGAACATTTGGTACGTGTTTGACTAGATATCAAATGGATATGGCTATTGCATGCAATGGAAAGAATTTAAGTGATTTTAGCAGTATAATAATGTGCTATAGTTGAAGTCGATCCTCAAGTGAGCCTTCTTCACATATCCACAACAAAGCTATATACCACTGTCCTTTGTTCTTCCACGGCCCTGTTCCGTGAGGATCAAGTGTGGAGAGGTTCCGGTTTGTGTTTGATGATAGGAAAAATTCCAAAAAGGTAAACTAACAATAAACATATCACACATAATTGACTAGAATATCAAATGAGTATGTCTTCATGACAATTGGAAACGAATTTTGGACATTTAATTGTGTAGAACAAATGTCTCATCTAGTTGATTCAGATGATCTAGCGGGTATTCTTAAACTACACAACAACCATATTTTCCATTGACTTCATCTCAGAGGACTGAGTGTGGAAAGGTGTTGGTTTGTGATTTATGATAGGAAAAGATAATCTAACCATGAACATACGGCGCATTTTTACTATGATATCAAATGAGTATGTCTTTAGGAGGCAATGGAATGGATTTTGAACATATAATTGAGCAGAAAAAATGTACCATTTCGTTGAATTAAATTCTCCAGTGCCTCCTTCAACTTCCCACAAGAATCAAGTGCAGAGAGGTGCTGGTTTGTGTTTGATAATTGACTGTCACATTCAATGAATATGACTTTTTGATGCCATGGGATGGAATTTGAATGTTTAGTTGAGTAGAATGAAGGTGCCATAGTTCAATTATATCCATCAGTGGGTCTTCTTCATCCACCCACAATAGTCCTTTTCTTACAGGATCAACTGTTGTCAGGTGCTGGCTATGGATCACTTGTCATGCACTTGCATATACCCATGATGACGAGATTTGTGAAAAGAAATCTTAGCATGGAACACATCCCTGCTTAGGCATAGAGATGGATGAGTACCTTCTACTGATTCTTAAGGTTTGGCAACGAATATGGCCAACTCTAAAGCTGCTGTGGACCTTCCATTAAAGGAACAGATTGATATTCATTGCCAACTTCTCATTGGAATTTGTGCTCACTAATTTGTTGTTCCAACCGATTCACCATATTGTCTTTACACCCATGGTGACAACTGACAGGGACCACAAAAACAATCCATGCCTCTTTTTCACCTTGTATAAAAAGCTAAACAAAAGTTGCATTGTATCGACAAATCTCCTTCCGGGATAAGGACCAATAGACAGGCCTGCATGAAATCCAGAGGTGTTCATTCATAAACCTTATTATGTTGCAGAGATCCAGAGGTGCTGTGTTTTTATTTTCTTACAGTTTTGCAAATGCTCTGATTCCTGAAAGAGAACTTATGTTATCGCAGCATTCATAGTTCTTCGTCCTGTGGAACTGTACAGAGATATGAAGATAGCTTTGCCATGAAGAAGAGTGCTGAGCTATTTGAGTGCTTTTAATTAACTGTCAAGTTTCAATCTTGCACATGCAGATTTGGACTGTTATTGGAGACTTTAAATTTATAAGAGTTGAAGAATTAAAAACAGTAGTGATTTTAAATAATCAAACTAAACTTATGCTGGAGCATTGGCGATATTGGAATATATGAATAATTGCCTTCATTTAAATTGTATCAGAATCTAATAGTATTAAAGGTGTTTGAGGCAAAATTTAGCAGTGATGTATGAATCATTTGAATGCATGGACAACAGACTGTTAGATATAGGTCGAGCAGTCAAAGCCTAGTTGTGGAGTTTGCAAAAAGGCTGTTTGCTGTTGAGAAGTGGCAGGATGGGATGCTTAAAGTGGATAGAATCGAAGTTTGAAAATTTGCATCTTGGCAAAACTTGGCTGACCCAATTTTGATTTGGACTCAACAACTAGGCAAAAACTCAGCTAAACTGGGCAAATTAAAAAAATTTAAATTCAAAACTTGGCAAGTTGGCAATTACTCAGCAAAACTTGAAAAAAACTTGGCATACACAAGTTTATCCTACAGGCTTGCAAGTACTTCATTCGGTTTTCAATGCAAAACTTGCTAGAACTCACCTGTGAGTGAATGGGCATGTTTCTTGGCTGTGAAAAAATCTTGCAAGTACTCAGTGAGTTGTAAACCTATGGATAGAGTATTTGAGATGGTTATGTGACAATGTTTGGGGCATATCTGCATTTTCATAATTTTTATGTAGAGTTTTAACTTTTCTATAGAAATTCAATTGAAATTTAAGCTAAAAAATCTTTGCTTATTATGTGTCAAGTCTGTTCAATGGTTATAGGGGGGGTGGAAATTTAAAATGGTTTTGTTTTATAGATTACAGTATAAAGGTTTTTTTGTTTTTTGTTTAGTTAAAATGCTGATTGGAGATTTGTGAAACTTCAGAGATATACAGGTAATGAAATTGTAAGGTTTTAAAGGATACATAAGGAATATACTGTTCTTGGATTACTTGTAGGATATTAGAAGTCATAGTTGACTTTGAGAGATAGGTCATCTAAGTGATCACATTGTGTAAGAAGCCCAAAGATTATGGGAGGGGGCTTTGTCAAAAAGACATAACGATAATAAAATCATCTATCGTATATATGTATTTTTATCTCATATATATATATCCATATATGTTATATATATCAAATTTTTAATTTTACTAGTTCAATAAAAATCGACTTATCTCATCGAAATAACAAGATCATTTAATCGATTATCATCGACAACATATAACATTAAACACTTCTAACTTTCTTTTACGATAAGGAAAACAAGACTCGATTCCACTAGGCTAGACTTAACCTATCGACTCAGTTTGATAACTCAATTTAACTTAACTCTCAAATTGACTCTATGAGGTTTAAAGTAGACCTATGTGAGTGTGTGGAAACTCAAATAGCAATACCCATTTTTTCGAAGTCTATTCTCCTCTCTTGGGTGATACTCTCCCTCTCTCTCTGGAGGGCAAGAAATAGTCTTGCATTTCACTTAGAAAAACATTCACGTAGTTAGCCGTTAAACATCACGACCTAATCATAATGTTGATTAAATAACATATAATCATTAAAATGCAAATACATCTCATTGCGTATAATTTAATATCATCAAAACATTAAATATCATAATGACATCATCAAGTATCAAAATGTATTTTAACGTAAAAGTTAAAAGTAATTCAGTAAAGCAAAAACGGGGTGTAACACTTTTAAGTAATTTTTTGTTTTAAAAAACTGCTTTTTAAAATGTTTTTGGGACTCAATGGCCGCGGGTCCTCTTGTGTTCACCACGTGGGCACCCTAGGCGGTACCTTAGGGGAACCCAAGACGAGACGTGTGCTTGGACCAGACCCATACCGATATGGGGAGGGGTTCTCGGTGAACCCCATAACATAGCTTTTAGCAAAGGTAAGCATTTGTATTGTTTCTATTGCTGTTCATGTTCAAAGTTCTTAGTTCATCAAAGAATAATAACATATTTTTTAAAAAAAAATTTATTAGACTGCAGGAATCGGGTAGCACGACCCCCTATAAACTGCAGTGCGCCTGGTAAACTTTTTAACGTGATTGGCAGCGCTGGCGCGACACGCCCTCCGGTACCACGGGGGTGGGGGAGACTAGACCTTGTGACCAACCTCCTGCAACAGGAAAGATTTAGCCAACCGAGCTAGGGCCCCAACCAAAGAATAATAACATTTATATATGCTTACTAATACTCATTTTCTGTAGCATGTGTAGTATAAATACAGGCAAGTGAATAAATAGCTCGAGTTCATGATACTTTGCATATTTTGGCATCCTTCTTGGTTGCAAATCTCTTTTAGGATAATAACCTTGTTGTGCGTTGTTGAAAGCTGGAAATTTGTCATCGGTTCTCTCTTTTAGTTCTGAATACCATATTTTGATTCTTTTATGAAAAATGCATAATTACGAGGAAACTCCAATGTATGGATGAGGACCATATTCTTGTGCTTGTTCTTGTGTGCACATTTTTTGATGTCTACATTTATATATAATAGTAGCTGTACCCTTTTTTATTTACTCATGTACTGTGATGTGAATGGCATCCTTGTCCCTGTACCAATACCCATTAACCTTTTACATTTACTCATTCACCTTGATTTGAATGGCATCCTTATCTTTGTACTAGTACTCTTACCTATTTCTTCAGGTAACTATAGAATAAGGGTATTGTAACTCTACACCTAGATGCTTGATTTGACACTGACATCATGTAGAAAGCTGACTTTCCTTGTTTTTGAAGTGGCATCATGCCAAAAACACTTGGTAAGCCATTTAGACAAATCCTATGCTCTGACACATGCTTTTTCCTCTCTTTGTGCAGGATACAATATGTCATGGAGTGCAGGTAATGGCCTTGATTAGCCATCCAAATGTTTTGCGAGCCCATTGTTCATTTGTAGTAGATTGTAATCTTTGGGTCGTAATGCCATACATTGCTGGTGGATCTTGTCTTCATCTAATGAAAGCTATATACCAAGAGGGATTTAAAGAGTCGGTTATTGCATCTTTCTTACGGGAAGTATTAAAGGCATTATACTATCTTCACAATCAGGGACAAATACATGGAAATGTCAAGGTAATTTTCTTTCCTCATGCTAGAAATATTGTGATATTTCTAATGAATTGTGTGTATTTCTTAAGGCATAAGTAACACATTTTTTTTTCCATAAGAAAAGCACATTTTTTCTCTCAAGAAGAATATGTTTGGCAGAAATTTTGTTTAATTGTTAAAGCTTTTCTCTATCGAAATAGTTAGGTGTACTATTCAAAAAAAGGAAAACTACAAAAAAGTAAACCTTTTTAATTAGAACAATTGAAAAAACAAAACATGAAACAGAATTTTGTGATAAATGATCATGTTCCTTTTACAAGCTTGTGACTTTCTTAAATTAGGTCTATGTATTTGTACAACAACATATTCTGCATTTATTCATGTTTGCTAGAGCTCTCAAGATGGGTAAAATATGGAGCTATATCTTCTATAGTAGTTTTCAACAATAAAGTACTTTATATATTGGGTTGTAAGTTGCTAGGTAGAGTACTTATCAACCAATGTTTTGTTTGGGATGTAATTGAGTTTTTTCTGCAAGATTATGGTATTTTCTAGCTAGTGCTTGCTCCTTGAATTTCTTCCTTTAAAAAAAAGTTTTAAAAGAAAAGCTCTCTTACATTACTTGAAAGAATACACTACATCAAGAAGAACAAGGCATTGTAGGACTTCTTCTCACCCAAGGAAGAAGGGCAAGTATTTCTCATTGAGCCCCAAAATCAAAATCTAAGTATGCTTCTTGAGCAACAAGAGATTCACACAAATTCAAGTCTACACTACATCAAGAAGAACAAGGCATTGTAGGACTTCTTCTCACCCAAGGAAGAAGGGCAAGTATTTCTCATTGAGCCCCAAAATCAAAATCTAAGTATGCTTCTTGAGCAACAAGAGATTCACACAAATTCAAGTCTATGCTAAACTCTTTCACTGGCGTAAGGAACAAAAAATTCAACTTAAGAAGGTGCCATAAGAACCACTCACATTTCCTTCAAAACTGGGGATCGCCAAAGATGTTTCCCTCAAAATAATATTTCTACAAAAGATACTATGCAAACGTTTACCAATATTAAGCCAAAACTACCTACTAAACTTATAACCCCAAAAGATATGCTTTAAATTTTCAGTCTTCTATATTTTATGCAAGAGCCATTTCAGAGGTTGGTTCTGGTTGATCTGTGCTTTGCAGGAAGTTCCCTTGGTGTCTCCTGCCCTCCAAGAATCTAAGCTTGATAGCACAAGTTGTACAGCATATTGTATGAAGCTGACTTATCCAATGGTGATAATGCCACTAATGGTTAAATGAGAAAGGTGCTGCTCTTCTTGATTAATGAAAGAAAGAGATACAACAAGTACTCCATTGATTGAACTGTCCCTCTCATCATCTATTGTTGACTTTGTGGGCTTTAATTTTTTTTTGTAATACTAGATTTTGGTTTATGATGGCATGAGGCTCAAGTTCTCAACCCTTTGCAGGAATGTATTCAAATATAATTGGCATCAATCATGAGAGTTGAATCAGAACATAAGATTGATTTACTTTTTTTCTGGACATTCTTTACCATCTAAGTCAACCTTTTGGAGGGTTGCCTTTAGTCTATCATTAAAACTTGAGATATTCAGAATTCATCTTCTTTTTTTCCTGACTCATTGTCTTATCTTTCATGTTGCTATTACATTTCTTGCATATTTTTTGTTTGCACTTTGCCTTCTTGTGTTATTTTTGCTTTTATATTTGATTTACTTGTATTTCCCGTTGCATGTCACATGGGCAAAAATTTGAGCCTAATTTGTGGACCTTAATTCTTTATTTTTCTGTTTAAAGAAATTTTCTGAGGCTATATATCAAATGGGCAATGGCATCAAATTTGGTAGCAACCCATTCTTGTACATTGGTATTTGAAATTCAGCTATAACTATTTTCAATGATGAAACTCAAATAGATACAACAAAAACTGTTCATAGTCACAAGATATGAAGCACAATAAAAAATAGAGACATTTCACAGGAACATATGATAGAAACATGCCATTATACTTATGATCATCATAATAATGCATGATTCTGCATACAAATAGACAACATAACTTAGGGAGAAGTGAGAGCTCTTCAAAGCTGCATCCATTTTTGTCAAAAGATGGACATATAGACAAGGCAATGCCAGGTTTGTTGGTTGGAAACAACTATCTGAACATCCCATACACATATTCCATTCTGACCAAAAATTAAAAGTAGTGATACATGCATCTTGTAACACTACTTTTTTTTATACATAAATTTTTTAAGGAGTTCTATAGGGGCCCTCACCCAGATTGAAAGATACAAGGGTACTAAAAGAGAACCGAAACAAACTAACAATATACATTGGGAGAGAATAGAAGAGACAGAATATGGACACAAATCCTAATAAATTAGGAAACTAGCAGGAAATCCTCAAATTTGCCTCAAAGATAACAGAAACAAAAAACTGAAAGCTGGACCAGCCAAAACTGCTTTGGCCAGGCCTGGGCTGCAACCAACCTCCTGGTACAACGAGAGAGGATGCTTTCCAATGTCCAGTGGGAACTTTCTTCAATTACATCTAGTGTTTCCTTCTGAAGCCTTTCTACCTCTGTTTTGCATCCTTTTCTCTTCTTTGGTTTCTCCTGAGGCTGGAAACAAACTGTGTTAATTGCTTCAACTGCTGCCTGCCACCCCTGAACCTGGGTTTGAATTACTCCTTCGTTTGAGAGTGGCTTAGATGCACCCACTAAACCTAATGACTTCCCACTGAATCCTGCTGCAACTGCACCTCATCTTGATCCACAGTTGCCTGGGAGGGAACTTGGGCAGAGGGACTAGCAGAAGTGAAAAAATAGTCATGATTTCTCCATAGAAAGTCCTTGTTTGGTTTTCCTGGTGTGGGAACCCAACAACAGTTTTGATCCAAGCTACTTTTCCTCACGGAGCTATCCTTTTCACAGTGAACAAGATAATTGCCCCAAAAACACCTAAAAGGAAGCCATTTGAAGTCCACACATTGCAGACATGAACCAACGAAGGACAAAATATTCAAAGAATGAGCTACTGGCTGAGAGAGGTCAAGCTGTAGACATTCCTTAGCAAAACTATCAAAGAACCATTCCTATCGAGATCCATTTTGATGAAGGATCCTTTATGATCCACTAAAAAATGCATTTTTTTTTCAGATCTGCAAACCAAAGGGAGGTTGTAGAACTGAGCCTAAAAAGGCACCTTGGAGAAGATAACCTTATGAAAAGGTTACCAAGGGCATAAAAAGAGACATGCTGTACCATCAAACCAAGGCCCATGAGACCTAGTTTGCTCCTTATCAGCTGTGGAACTGAACTGCATCAGGAAAAAGCCCTTTGACAAAAATTGAAGGGGGGCTGATATTAGATTACATATCCTTCATCCATTGAGCCAATGCTTAAACCTTCAAAGTCTTGGCCACAAATTTGACAAAGATACTTGAAGGACTAAAAGCTACTCCACATTTATTGAAGGCAGTTGCAGCCATGAAGGATCTTCAGAGAAGCAAAGAGGGACGTCCCCAGCAAAAAATGGTGCTGCAGTCTGCTCTTTAACATGTGGGTTAGATTGAGGATCCTCCACCGAAGCTATCTCAACAGCCATAGGAGATGGCTCACTAAGAATACTTGGCTCATGCTTATGCAAATCAGGAGCATGATGCTTGCCTGCCTTTTGTGCCAAAAGCCAAGAGATTTAGAAATCAGTACATACATGATATAGGCTAGACCAATTTTCGCAACCTTTAACCTGTGCAGGAGGCATCTTAATACCCTCTTAAAACTGAGATTTGGGATTAGAATGATGCTGATCCTATTTTTCCAAGGATTTGCTACTGGGCATAGCCAAACCATATCACCATGGAGCCTGCCGATCTGAACACTCACCTAGAAAGCATGATGTCCCCTCAGGGTTTCAAAACTGACTTTTGAGTTTTCTATTAAATTCTGATTTTTTGTTTTTTGGTGCCGGTGGCAATGCCGAAAATTTCAAGAATGTGCATAAAACAATAATGGAAGGGAAATTGCGTAAATAATTGAAAACCCGGTAATCTTTTTTTATTCTAAATATAATTAGAACATACCCATAAGCCAAAATGCAACAGTTTGGAACCTGGGTTTTTACACGAAAGTCACGAAATCAAATGCAAGGACGCCATGATTCAATTTGCACATATTTCATCTTTGTTTTGATGCTGGTTTGGTGGATGATGTTAGACGCCTCCAAACAAGGTATTTGCAACCTCCAAAGCAGATCGGTTTTCTCCCAAACTCACACGTGCTTCCTCTTTTGACTTCTATGACTTCTTAAACTCCCACATGCCGCATTTTGATGCTCCTTTTTGCTGTTGAAACCCTCTGGTTCTTTGGCAGATCTGGACACCTTGGCTTGGTGAAGAAACAATCACAATTGCAAACTCAAACCCTCTCCTGTCGTCTCCTGAATAGTATGGTCTGCTGCAATACTAAATATGGCTTCTGTCTTATTCAAACTTGCTGATGTAAACTGTAAATGCTGAAAGAAATTGCTAAGTAAATCTGTGAGATGCTCTAATAATGACCCCTGATGGAGACCATTCAATCTAGAACCCTTGGATGGTTTTTCACACCTATAGATTTTGTCCTAATCGAGGGTTTTCATCCTCTGATCAGCTTGAAGCTTCAAACCTGCAAACTTGTTACTCAGCTGTTGTTTTGTAAATAATATCTTGGATGATGAAAACAATGTTCTTTCCTCTCTTTATGCCTTCTCCAATTCCAACACCCAAGTTAGGGTTTTGCCTTTTCAATAAATAAAATATTAATATTTCTCCATCTCAAAATCCCACGCCAACTTGGCTTGCACAATAATTTAATATTTGATCTTTTGTCTTGAAAAGTGGCCCCTTCACTTAAATATTAATAAAGTGACTTAAAATGCATTCTTTTAATAAAGTCATTTTATTACTTTATTTAACGGTCAAGTTATAAAGTACTCTATCAAAGTAATTTTATAACATTAAATTAAAAGTCACTTTAATAATAGAATATCAATAAAGTAACGTGACTTAATAATTCAATAACTCCTTGGAAAAGTCTAGCAATAATCTCTCGAGAGTGTCTTGTCACCATTACCAACTGTAGGTGTGCCGTCACAGAGCTCGATATTACTTACTATAAATAGCAAGTATCAATGGTGAACTCTTGAAATGCCTTCGAATGACCAACTGAATGCTAAAACATTGAGCTGAATAAGCCGGAATGAAACATCACGCCTACTGAAGAGCCTGAATCTCCCCAATGGGTCCCCTAAACGTCTCGCTAGCCTATGGGAACCATAGTCATAGGCTAACCACTGCAAAGATACGGATCCCAAAAAAAAGGGACATTACAGAAAGTCATCCCAACCCTCTTCTTCTTCCTTTTCAACATCCTTTACTGCCTTTAACCAATCATGTAAACACAAGTTGTGGTAATCGAAGGCCTTGTTGCTTGTTTGAAATCTGAACCCTAACATTCTTCCCTCTTATTGGACCTCCTCCCTCTTATGATTATTGATTGCACTTTTTCCTACAACATTATCTTGTTGTATGCAACTCAAAGATCTATGCAGAACATGCACAGACACTCTTTGATCTTGTGCAGAAGTCAAAATTTCATTGTATATAATACAAAACCTTCTTTAACTGTGACTAATGTTTCACTCTAGTGCCGTTATGTCACATTAATTTTAAATCTAAAAAGAATATCATATATTTTATAAGCAGTTATTTAATAACAAATATAACATGTCATATTGATTTATGTTCTATTCCTATAAGTTTTTTTAATTAAACTAAGAAAGAAAAAAGCAACTCTCAAGTCTTTTTTTTGATATATTTCATTGCTATCTTTAGAATTGCATGAATTTTGTTTCAGCTCATTTCATCTTTTTTTGTAATATGCCAATGCAAAAGCATAATTTTCAAAAATAGTTAGTTTCCTCTTTTAGTTCATAAACAAGGTGTAATAACTGGCTATATTTAAATTTGGTTCATGGTTTTATAATTTATACTAAAGGAACAATAGCACTAAAAATAAAATGAATCAGTGCAATGCCCGCAGAAGTGGTTAAGAAACTATAATATCTAACTTCCCAAAATCATTCTATCTAAGAAGTAATCAAAAAGTACAAAATATGTCATGCCCCGACACAATTGCAACACTGAACCTTGGCCGTGCACACACATTACTAGACCAATGACATATAGAAGATTATTGTCTTCGCTGGAAACAGAAAAAAAAAAAGAATATATAAACAACAACATTAAAATGTGAAACTCAAATGTGAACAGTGATATATGTTAAATCTGGTCGACTTCATAGAATTAAACAAAATCAGATCCTTATCACATCGACCCAAGAAGACAGTGATTTGTTTGATCAAAGAGACTTATTATCATTAGAGCAGCAACCTTATTAGAAGCAATTCATATAAAGGAAATGCAGTGATCAATTGAAAAGATAAGAGGCAGCAATAAAGATTAAGTAAAAGTATTTATCATGGAAGATGGCCGACCCTTATAAAATTACCCAAGATGTTTAAGTATGGTGCAATCCACTAATAACTGAAGAGTAGTGGTATTTCATTCAAAGAGGTACGATTAGAATTATTAAAAGGCAACACTTAGTTTGTTAGTGGAAATGCAGTGATTAATTAGTTAAAGGCAGAGACATGTAAATTCATAATGATACCTCTCTTCTAAAGAGATGCATCCTTTCATATTAAAATAAAGATATATAAGGAAAGGAATCAATGGGGGAATAGAAATCACTTAGGAATCTGAATAAAACAGCAGAATAAAAGAAATAGAATATGATTTGCGATTGGAGCAGATATCAAGAACTATGTAGAAGATCGTTCAATGAGATATATATGAAGACCAATTATCAATAATAAGGGAAGTAAGCTTTATATATTTATATAAAATATATATATTATATACGATTATTCAATAATGATGCTTGCAGCAATTATTGAGCCTTATAAGTAATTATAGTTCTTTAATATGAATATGGATAATAGATTCTTATTCGTTTGATTTACACTAAACAATATCTTCTAAATATTAAGAACAAATCAAACAGTGAAATATTCTCTCTCAAATTTTTCTTGTTTTTAATGAACATTTACAATAGAATCAATCAACCGTTAAGGTTAGCATAACCCAAAACGTACATGAAAGAACTCTAACCAAGAATGTGCCCTAAAACCACTTAAGGAGGAGGGGCGAGCATATGGTCAGAGGATCCCTAGGATCTATTGAATCAATGAGTACGAGAATTATACTGAAAGAAAAATATTAAATTCGACACCAAGAATGTGCACTCAAGATCCTTTGGCAGGCGAGGTGCTAACATATGGTGGAGTATTACTGCTGGATTCAAATGAAACAAGGCGGATAACCAGCCAAAGAACTTTCCACACTACCACCAAACAGTGGAGGGAAAATATTACAAATGATTACTTCTTCTGCTGTGGCAGGCATCCACTGAAGAGTGGGGATTCACCACTTGAAGTGGGCAAAAAAAAGTAAACAATTTGTTTCTCCACACTGGCGGTATACCATCTAGGGGTGCTTAATGTAATTAAGAAATAATTGAAGCAATAATAACTGGAACAGTACTACTGTTTACAGTTTTACAATGAAAGGAAAAGCTGCAAATTACATGAACATTACAAAGATTCAAGGCACCAAGAACTAGATGACTCCACGTTAGATAACAACAAACTAGATGAAGGAAAGACTAGAAGTTCAAACTGAAACAAGTCTGAAATGAAAACAGCAAAACTGGAAATGAATTACCAGAAACTGTGGCTCACCAAATTGTTCATAACTTCGGCAAATCTCGACCGAATGGCATGAAATCAAATGCAGCAGCTGCTAGGAGTAAAGGCGCCCATGTTCCAACTCACAAACTGCACCAAAGACTCCATATTTATTTTGCACGCATCCCAAGGTTAATTTTGAAAATGTACGGCCTTCAAGAGGGGCGAATTTTCTTTTTAAAATCAGAAACTCATTATTAAAATCTGCAACTCCTTGGAGAGGGTCGCCCAAGGCATAGAATCATATAGAGGAAATACCCATAACAAAAATAAATTCAACAAGAGAGCTGTGAGCAAAAACACCAATCAGCCATGACAATATCAGCAACACCAGAACTGAAGCTATCACCAAAAAACTTCAATTGTGAGGCTCAATCTGCTAGTCTGGATGAGAAGCAGTAATAAGAACCAACTAGGTGCTATCTTTCAAACACGAAATTGGATTGAATTAGGAGGTTAGCATTCCTTGAAGTAAGAAACAAGTTGTCATTTCGACAACATAACAATAGCATAAACATTGGATACCAAATGCTGGAGACAAGCCATGTTTTTAAAGAGAGAGGGATGATTGTTCAAATCTTTGAGATGGTACACCAAAAGCCATCTCACATTTTTTTTTTTAAAAGATATAATTCTCTCAAAAAGGCGTCCCACTTGAGACAAGGGAGAATTAATAAAAAGCATTTTAATTTCCTTCATGAGGCGCCACCCCTTTAAGTCCCTCTTTTAACACAACTTAAAGTTAATACCTTAGGCCAAGGGGTCAACTTCGAATTAGAACAATTTGCCTTTTTAATGAATAATTTCATTAAAATAATATTTTCAAAAGGCCAAGGCTTAATTCTGCAAACTGCTCCAGATGACGTGATGAACTGAAAGCTGACAACTGCTAACTGCCAAAAATAGTATTTACTAAAAATAGTAAATATTGAGGAAAGATCACAAAACCTCCAAAACTGGAACCCTTTGATTCACCTCAACAAGCCTACAGGATCCCGGAATAGGTTGATGAGCCATTGACAGGATTACTGCCAAAAGGGGAACATTACAAACAGCAAGGCAATTGGAGCAGATCAAACATAATTATTTGCCCCCAGCAAACAAGGGCAAAAGTCAGCAATCATTAATATATTTGCATCTTATAATATAGCAGTGTTATATTTTAGCAAGTATTGTGGTATGCTCTATCATGATTATTGTGATATATTTATTGTTGTCTTTTATCAATCAAATGTAAGGTTGATGGAAGCAAGTTAGGGAGATGTAGTTTACAGGCTCTCCCATGCTAAGAAGCCCACCCCAAGGGTGGAATTGTCTTGGTTTGGATGTTCTTGCCGCTTGGGGCCAAGAGGTGAGTTGTCTTGGTTTGGACGTTGTGCACTCTTGGGCTTAGATGGGTCGAGTAGTTTACAGGCACCCTTTCAAGGCTATTCTATTAAGCTAAACTATAATTGGTTGTTAGGATGGTTTCAAGGAGTCTCAATCATAAGAAGGATGGATAAGGTAGCATGGATAGGGAATGTAGATACAAGTTACCCACTAAGTAGCCCACCCCAAGGGTGGAATTGTCTCGGTTTGGATGTTCTTGCCGCTTGGGGCCAAGAGGTGAGTTTGGTTAGACGTTGTGCGGTCTTGGGCTTAGATGGGATAACTTTGGGCAGACTTATCATGTTTCCCATCCAATCCCTATTATGATTAAACTCCCATTATGCATTATGGATATGGTGTAGTTTAATAGTTATGTATTTACATGGTTCAGATATTTATATATGTTTGATCATATGAATTATATTCCAATATTATCTAACATGATTGCAAGATCTAAACCGAGATTTACTTTGAAACGTTTAATTGGTAAGTTGTAACCCTAACTACATTGAAACTGGTGATTCTAGGGCAAGATTTAGGGCAATCCCAAAAGGGCACATTACAATTGGTATCAGAGCATTAATCCTACCAGCCTGCGGACAAACTGACTTTAACCACCATTCAACTAGAATTAGCTATTCAACTTTCATCTTAAGTAGGCCAATAATGCATTTCTATATGCGTGTGCCTTCCATGTGTGTACCTTGCAACTTACATGTATACTTTGTGACTTACATGTATTCATGCGTATACTTCATGTATTACGTGTATTCATGTGTATGCTTCATGCTTCCTGTGTATACTTCATGTATTACATGTATTCACGTGTATGCTTCATGCTTCCTTTGTATACTTCATGTATATACTTTATGCTTCGTGTCTTGCATATATTTATACTTGATGTATTACATGTATTCACGTATATGCTTCATGCTTCATGTATTACGTGTATTCTCATGTATGCGTCATGCTTCATGTCTTACGTGTATTTATATGTATACTTAGTGTATTACGTATATCTATGTGTTTGCTTCATGCTAGATGTATCTTCAACAAGATTATTCCATGTATGTATATGATTACTTTGTGCTTAAATATTATGAAAATGTTAAAACTTTGTTTGTCAAAATGCTTTGTGAGTTGAGAAGCACTAACAAATTTAACTTATCTAAAATTGAGTTATTATTAGTATCCAAATGCAATAAGGAAGAGTTGTAACTATTTAATTGAAAAGGTGTGACTTCCCTCAAACTTGATATAAGAGGGAGAGCATTTCATTTGAGAAAGACATCCCTAACATCATTGAAGAATTCAATTAAGAATAGAACCTTAGATAAATTTGATACAAGACAAGTTACACCTAAATGGGTTACATAGGTCTATTTTAAATTAAATTATGGGCCCATAACCCACAATTCCCAGGATCATTTTCACCTTTTTGGGAAAAAATTGATGTTGTTTTGAACTAGGTGGAATAAAACAATACTTCTCAAAGATATGCAAATCATCATAGTGTTAAACATGGGAACATGTCAAATTTTTACGAGAAGTGACAACCTCCAATTGACAGGAATTGGATATTAGTTCTGTGATAATCATTTGCTATGAACTCTAAGACCTTGTACGTCGTTCATCTTATTGAACTCGATCAATCCAATAATTTTGTACTTGAGTATTATCTAGGAAATATATACTTAGAAGGTTATAACATGTCATTAAGTACTTATGAATCTATGACACAATGATGTTTGTTGAAAGGTGTTTGACTAGGTTAAGCATTACACAAACCCTATAAGCTATTTTACAAACTCCTTAGAAACAAACTTGACTCAAAATTTTGAATGTTTACACAAAATGCAACAAGGATAATCAAGAGTTTGATTTCATGGCTCGGAATCCTGGTGGTAATGAAATGAGAGAAACTTGTCCTAAGTAACAGGTTTTGCCAATTTCCAACTCTTGGTTTTGTTGTTAAGAGTTATTGGGGAATAGTGGGACGTGAGTCGGAAGAATATTGGACAAGAAATTGTCTTCATACTTTAAAAGAAGGTATTAACTCTATTAGTAAACAAGCTGAGGCAAGTATACTATCAATTGCTCTTCAAGGACATTATCGTAGTATAGAGTTTGACACAACCAAGACAATGGCCACTAGTTGTAAAATTTTTCAATTCCTAAAGTATCACAACAGAAGTTAATTACATTACAAATCTTAGCTGGTGATTGCTTGAGGACAAGCAATCTTGGGCAGGGTGGATTGTCATGCCCCGCCACGATTGCAACACTGAACCTTGGCTGTGCACACACGCTACTAGACCAATGACATATAGAAGATTATTGTCTTCGCTGGAAACAGAAAAAAAGAATATATAATCAGCAATGTTAAAATGTGAAACTCAAATGTGAACAGCAATATATGTTAAATCTGGTCAACTTCACAGCATTAAACAAAATCAGATCCTTATCACATCAACCCAAGAAGACAGTGATTTGTTTGATCAAAGAGACTCATTATTATTAGAGCAGCGACTTGTTGATGCGTGTTTTGTGACACACCAAACACTCTAGAATAAAGTATCCATAGACGCTCTATCCTCTCTTGAAAAACTACCTCTTGTGCTAAGATTGCAAGAAAGGTCACAAGGTAATTCCAATGTTTCAAAAATTGGGGTGCGGATAAGCTCTGTGGTTGTTGTGATTTGCTGGTAACCCAAGGGGATTTACTTCAGTAAGTTACTTGAAAGCAAAGAATTGAATGTAGTGTTTTAATTTTGGGACTTTTCTAATTTGGATAAAAAAATAAAAAAAAGAGTGGGGGTTAAGAAATCCTATACTACTCCTATGGAACTAAGAGACTGCAAAGATTGAATGAAACCAAACAAGACATGCTTTGTTTCGCCACGTAAAACGACAACTACACAAAAGCAGGTGCAATCTTCTGGGATCTGTGCTTAAGATTTTTCACTCCAAACAATACCATCAATAAAACATCATTTGAAGTAAACTTTGAAGCATCCACATTAAAAGCTCTGTCTAACGTTACACATCGAATGAAAAGCATCCATTCGAAGAAAGTATGAGCTAAGTTACACCAATCTTTACTATCAATGTTTTGTTCCACTAATATTTAAATAAATTTCTAATCTAGAACAATCCTATGAGAAAGAGAAAATACGTAACCATGCAACCATTTGACAATGAAAGGATTCAAAGCATCTCATGCATTTATGAACTTTATCATCATAATAGTTTTTGCAACAATTTCATAAAAAACTCTCTTATTTCTATGCTCTACAATTTTATCTTTAAATCTCTAATCCAACTTCTAATTCTTCTGATTTTTTAATGTTGTAATTTCTAATGCCTTTCAAATGAAAGTGGAGGGGTACTTATAGAGTTCTCAAATACAATGAACGACCAAGATTAAATCAAGATCAATGGCCCAGATTTAAAACAAGATAACCCTAATTAGGGTTGCCAAAATATCAATCAGTTAACAGGCAGATGAGTCATCCACCGAGAGTTGCGTCCTTATCCGCTTCCTCAATGTTCTGTTTGATGAATCTGGACACAATGGCGCCAACCTCCTCGATGGTGATGTCCGACAATGTGTTGACTTTGTACTCCAGCAGGTCTAAACTATCTGCACATTCAGCAAAGGCAACCATCCACTCTAATTCTTGCTGTAGGAAGGTATTTCAGATGGTCAAGAGGTCAAATGCCTTAGTCAGATTTTCTTTCAAGACAGGCATGGCGGAGAAAATCTTTTGAACTTGATTTTGCATATTGCCTGGCTGCAAGTCATTCTCTCGGACAATGTCTCTGTCCAACACATCTGCTGCCATATGGAAAATATTATTTTGAATTCCTTTCACCTGCTCATCGATTTTAGCACTTTTTGCCTTAACCTTTTCCAAGACCTCCCCACTTGAAACCAGTGCACAATACCAGTTGCCAAAGTCATATGCCGCTCCAACTGCAATGATCTCCTCGTTGATTAGCCTTTGCTTAGGAATTCCCCTTATGTCTCGAAGACATGGAATGATTCTATTTTGGATGTCCTGGAGTCCGTCCCATGCTTCTGCCAAGTTTGAGACTCGTGTGAGTAAAGAAGAAGTTTGCCCATGAGCATGCGCCAACTTTTTTACGAATGCCATTACTTCTCCCTCTTTCCCTGCCATCCATTCTTTAGTTTCTCTGGAGGTAGTCATTTCCTTTTCAAAATTTCCTGCCGGCTCTTGTGATGAATTTGGAAGTAGAGGGGCTAATTGGTCACCTTGGTTGAGTGGCCTTGTCAAATGCCGAATATATTCTTTTAGGTGCTCAACCTCCATTTTATATTCTTTTTTCTTCGAGGTCTCCTTTTCTAACCTGGATTTAATGGTAGAAATGGAGTTATCCAGGTCTTCCACTTCTCGTTCTTTCGTTGTTGGACCAATATCAATAATTGTAATGGCATACTCACTTGGAGTAATTTCATCCAGTGGCTTTTCAACTGTCGGCACTGCAATTTGCACAGTATGATTACCAGTTTCATCTCTTTGTATGGTGGAGAATTTCTTGGCCGGTTTCTTTGTATTAGCTTGTTCCAACCTTGCCAAGAAATTTGCAATATCATCTTCTTCTGGTATCTCGACTAGTACCTTGACTTTAAGCCTTTCCTTTAGCCAATCCGGGATTGTCGGCTGTTCAACTCCATCATCCTCATAATCCGGAATGTTTTGGATGTCTTGGATTTCCCGCACTGATGGATCCTCCTGGATTCCTTTGAGGGCTGAAATCATTCCCTCTTGGAAGTCGCCTCCCATGACATCCACATCCTCATATGACTCACAAATTTTTGTGCCTGTTGGGGAGTGATGATAATCATCCTCTAGCTGCATCGGCTCCATGTCTCTTTCTAGAACTGGCGAAGGAATTCTAACTTGTCCCCATGATTCTTCTTCCATGATCAATATATGCTCCACATTCCTGGATGTGGCTGAATGAAGGGGCTTGGACTTTTTCACCCTCTGGACTGGTTTCTCACCTACCGCCTTTGCCCTTTCTTTTTTTCGGGTTGGCAACCTCGACTAGCTCGTCACCCTGAGAAGCACCGGCATTGGAAGAACAAGACTCAGCTTCGCCCATCAAGTCATGTGAATGGCATATTTCGTTGCCGCAAAATTTGTACTTGCTGGTCTACCCACCATTGCGAGTACTTAACCACAAAACTCATAAGAATTGTCAGGTCACCAAGTTCCGGCTCAGACCATTTAATAGGAGGAAGCAGTAGCATTTCATCAAAGCCTAGTTGCACGTACACTTCATCATCATCCAGTTGATCAGGCACACGGAAGAGTTTAGTTGTCCTGATCATGTCCAAAGGCAATCTTGACCAAAATCTCTTCCTTCAAATTCATCAACAGCATTCGCCCAAAAGTCCTCAAGGTCGATTCTGTGCTTGTATTTTCTTCCGTCCACAGCTCCAATGTGATTAAATGGATCAAAGTCACTTCTGGATTTGTATGAAGTGAATGGATGCCATTGTATTTCCACTCGGGCACTTTCTGCTGCCTATGCTGACGGACAAGATTCAACCATGTTTCCAATAAAGAGAGGAAACGTGACGACTGCTTTCTGTTTTGGCCTTTGGATATTTTGAAATGTTTCCAGCTGCCTTAGGACCTCCAACAAAATCATTTTATCAGTAGGATAGATTGGCAACTTATAAGGAGAATCCGTGAATCCCTGGATTCGGATGTAGGTGAATCTAGGAAATTGGATAAACCAGGATCCGTATTTGCTGACTAAACTTTTCGCCTCATGGGTGAGCCTTTGATGCGTTCTACCCTGAAGTATCCGGGTGATATACATAAGAAAAGCATCGTGCACCCGTCAGAAGTGTGACTTCTCGCTCAACTGCAATTGAGGATAGCAGTTATAAACCTTGAACTCTCTTTCGCCATTGCCGACTACACCCTTGTAGATTAGACTGACATATCGGTAGGTTCGAGCAAGCAAGTATATAATATAGGAACTCATATGAAAGGTTTTGGTCTTCTCCAGGTTGACCAATTGCTCATGAATACTATCACTGATCATCTTTGGCCAGTTAACCATTTTGCTTCGGAAGTTACTTCGTCAATGAAGTAATACATCCAAGTTTCAAAAGGTGCACCTTGAGGATTACCCACTATTCTGTTCAGCAGCAAGACCATATCTCCGTAATCTTCCTTGAAATCCGGCTTGAGCAACTTCTTAGGCACCTTTTTGGCTGAAGGTCTAGGCTTTACCAACCAATTCTTGTTCATATTTGTTGCACAAAGGATTTGTTTGTCTTCATACAATTTTTGTGCATCATCCTTTGATCGGTAATATGTTCTATGGTAAGCTGGAATTCCAAATACTTTCTGTATAGCTAGCTCGCCCAAATATGCCAACACTCTACCATCAGGCGCTTCAATTTTCCTTTCCTCAGCATTGTAATGCAATGCACACTCCACAATTAGTTCTAGACATTCGATTGCCGACGAAAATCCTACAGCTTGAACTATGCCGTTCTGCATCATTTTCCGTGCAATTGGCGTAGGCAAGAGTTCATCACTTCCGTACATCCTTTTTCTGAATTCATCAAAGTCAACATGGCCAAGGTTGGTATCCGCAATATTTTTCCATTTGGAGACGATCTTAGACTCTGGCTGCAAACCTTTGCTGGCGAATTTCATTTTCTTCGAAGATTCTTCTTTGTCCAGCATAAATCTGCAAAAGAAAATATTAAAATTTAGAATTTATTCATGCCATTACTTTGAAACAAAACATATTCCAGCCAGCTTGATAAATTAAATCGTGAAAATGACCATTGCTGGAAATGGAAGAATTTTATCAAATTGAAAAGAGAATTCTTTGCCGGAATAGAGAAAGTAAATCTGCCTGGCAATAAAAAATGTATTGCTGCTGAATAAATTCGCCCTTTTCAGCCTTTACTTCAAAAAAAATTACTTTCTTCACAAAACTTCTTTTGAAAGACAAAACTTCTCTTCACAACTTTGTTTTCGAAAGAATGATTGAGAAATGAAATGCAAAACCAATTTAAGGTTGAAAAAGTCGACCCATTTAGCAAATTTTACTTGTTTCCAATTAATTCAGTTTGAACTTTGCTTGCACTTCTCTTTCAAATAGCAGTTTCAATCCTCAGCACCAGTTTGTAAAGAAAGTTTCTAATTTCTCTGCCAACTCTGTGAAGTCTTTTCGTTTCTTTCTCTTTTTTTTTTTTCAAATTTGCCTAGAGAAATTCAAATTTTCTCATTTAATGGTTTTGGAAAATAAAATATTAAAAATAATATTTTATGTGTCATTTCCACAACCCGTTCGTTAAAAATAATTAAATCATGGTATTTTAATTACTTTTTTTCCGAAGGCAAATTAAAATTTTACTTTTCCAAATTGCTTCGTGCCTCTGCCTAAGGCAAATTTTTCTTCTTTGTCAACCTTGCCATGATTTTTTCATTTCTGGCGAATTTCTTCATTGTCTAGACATGCCAAAAAATTTTTTAAATTTTTTCAATGTCTAGACTTAGGCAAAATTTTAAATTCTTTTATTTCTCCAAGGTTTACACTTAGGCAAAAAAAACTTCAATTTTCACTTCTCCAAGTGTTTTCCACGCCATTCAAGGCCTAGGCGGACTTGCCTTGTGTGTTTTTTTATACTTCTCAAGCCTAGGGCGGACTTCCTCTAGCCTTTTGCCATTTAATTCATCATGGGGCGGACTTCCACTAGCCATTTGCCATCTCCCACCCTCTTGGAGCGGACTTCATTAAGTCACAAGCCATAATCTTGGGCAGACTTCGCCTAGTCTTGAGCCAACTTGCATATGGCGGACTTTCCTATGGTTTTGGCCATCCTTACTTAGGCTGGGCGGACTTGCCTCATGCCTTTGCCATTTCCCTTAGGTGTTGGGCGGACTTGGCTCATCCTCAAGCCATTCAATGTCATGTTCCCCGAGAATAGGACATCAAAATAGGCAATGTAAAAACTTATTTAAAATATAAGTATGATATTTTGTAATTATATATTTTGTAATCTAAGAAATCTTTTTTGAATACCAAAAGACAAATGTATTATTAAGTTAAATATGAATATAAATTATGAATAAATAGATATTCCTTCACCATCAGAATATTAGAACATACAAATAAGCATGTTTATGAATACTAATAGAACTAAATAGTAAAACATACGAATAAACCTGTTACTCTTAGGGAAATCCAAACTAAACATATAACAACTAAATAAAATTAAAAAAAGAAATAATCGTGCGACTCCTGAAAGCCAAACGATGGCGCGATTCACGCAGGGGACGCGTCGGTCAAGAAGAACAACCACGGTATTTAAGTAAACATAGGCGTCGAAACCAGGAGGAGAGGAGACAAGGACGTGAGCGGAAGAAGGAAGCACGTACGCGGCGGGACAACGAACCAGGTGAGATTCACTTAGTTTTCGTATTTGGTTTCCCTATGTTGAATAAAATAACAATGACATCCTGCGACATCATGCCCTGACCTTTGAAACACATTTCTGATTTATACTAAGAAGATAAACGACCCCA
>CM021103.1:595934439-596006508 GCA_007115665.2 Sequoiadendron giganteum | reverse complement strand
TCTCAAATGACTAACTTGAGGCTTCACGCCTGAGAATGCTTCTTCAGGAGTTTTATTCTCTAGGATCCTGTGGGGACTCCTGTTTTGAACATAGACGGCTGTTCTTGATGCTTCAGCCCAGAAAGAGATTTGTAAGTCTTGATCATGGATCATAGCTTTCACTGCTTCCACAATAGACCTATTCTTCCTTTCAGCAATACCATTTTGTTGTGGATTATAGGGAACACTGAACTCCCTCTTAATCCCTGCTTCAATACAAAAGTCTCGAAAAGTGCCAGAAGTGTATTCTCCACCATTATCGGATCTCAATACTTTGATCCTCTTCCCAGACAGATTTTCAATCTGTGCTTTGAATTCTCTGAATCTTTCTAATACTTCTTCTGATTCTTTAGATCTCAAGAAATAGATCCAAGTCTTTCTAGAGTAATCATCAATGAAAATAATATAATACAAGAAACCCCTAGATGATGCAATAGACATTGGACCACACAAATCAGAATGAATGAGATCAAGAATACATTTAGATCTACTTTCACTGGAATGAAACGTACCTTTTGTGTTCTTGCCTAGGGCACATCCCTTGCATGTACCTTCATGTTCTTGATCGAATTTCGGAAGACCGGTGACCATCTTCTCCATGATAGGTAGAACACGAAAGTGAAT
The DNA here is from genome assembly GCA_007115665.2 of Sequoiadendron giganteum. Classification (NCBI taxonomy): domain Eukaryota; kingdom Viridiplantae; phylum Streptophyta; class Pinopsida; order Cupressales; family Cupressaceae; genus Sequoiadendron; species Sequoiadendron giganteum. The sequence continues at coordinate 596,005,845 of CM021103.1, read as the reverse complement.
GTGAGCCAATCTTCGATGCCAAAGATCACACATGCTGGTACTGTTATGCACAAGTGCTTGAAGAGGACGAGTGCACATCCTGTAGAGACATTCATGTCTAACCCCAATCACTTGAGCAGTTTTGAAGCTGGAGTTCTTTGCCCATATAAGAACTTTCCCTTTAGAGAAGGCAACTTGATAACCCTTGTCTTCTAATGCTGAAATTGAAACAAGGTTCCTCTTTATGCCTGGTACGAACAGTACATCATTCAACTCCAAAGAAATTCCAGAATCCAAGTGAAGAGTGGAATTTCCAATCCCTTTTACAGAATATCTAGCATCATCTCCAATAACAACTTGATCACTGGAGTTGCTTTCCATTAAGTTTGAAAGGTGACCTCTGAACTCGGTGATGTGCCTAGAAGCACCACTATCAATCAACCAAGTGTTAGAGTCAGTAGAAACATTGCTAGACAAGGCTGAATAAAATAGATAATCACTGGAGTCCTTTTGTGGAGCGACTTCTTCAACATCTGCAGTGGCAACTTGAAGCTTAGGTCGTTGAGGGCAGACCCTCGCAAAGTGACCATACTTATCACAATGAAAACATTGAATCTTGGACATGTCTAGTTTCCTTTTGTAGGTAGGAGCATCATCATTTCCATCTTCTCGATTCCTTTTGAAGAATCCTTTCTTAAAGCCTTTTCCTTTGTTTGATGAATGAGAGGCAAGAACTTGTAATTCTTCATTCTTTGAGCTTTGACCAATTCCTCTTGCTGTTAGTCTTGACTCCTCTTGAATGCAGTCAATCCTCAATCGATCAAACTTGGGAAGTTCAGATCTTGCATTGATTCCTTGAATGAATGCCTCCCATGAAAGCGGAAGACCATTGAGAGCAAGCATAGTCAGTTCTTTATCATCAATCATGTGACCAATAGTGGAGAGCTGATCTTTTATCTCTGAAATCCTCATGAAGTATGTAATAACAGATTCTCCTTTCGCCATTTTCACATGATGAAGTTGTTCCTTCAGTGCAAGGGCTCGACTGGTGTTGTTGATTTCGTACATCTCTTCCAAGGTTGTAAACATCTCCCTTGCTGTATCCAACTTGAAGACAATTGGTACAATATGATCCTTGACGGAATCAACCAATACTTTCTTTGCCCTAGTGTCTTTCTTTCTCCATTGCAGCTTCTCTTCTTCCCCCTCAGGTTCGGGAACTTTTGTTTTCACAAACTCAGCCAAATCATTCTCTTCCAAAGTTAGCATGAACCTGAACCTCCATGAAGTGTAGTTCGAGATCCCTTCGAGTCTATCCTCGATTTTCAGACCGTTCACCATCTTGAGAAATTTAGAAGATAGACTGAAAAGAAAAGATAATGAGAGTTGCAAACTAACAAATCTGAATCTGATCACGATCTTTTTCACACCCGCTCTGATACCATGTTAGTGTTTCTTAGATCAGATTAGATAATAAATAGTTCAATAGAAATGCAACACATAAGATAATGAACACAACAAGATACCCTAGGAAAACCCTCCTCTTGAGGGAGAAAAACCCAGCAAATGATTTCTCTTATATATATGATAACACAGTGACAAAATTTTGCTTACAACTCAGCCCAACAATGGCTAATACCAGATAATATATTCGCCCTCCTTCAAGGTATAAATGACTGTCTTCTTTCTGAAAATCGGATTGCTGCTACTAAGGTGCGAATTCTGCTCTTGAGTATAAAGTGCGAACTTGCTTGAATGAATGTATCAATACCAAAGAAATGACCTTGTATATATACAACATAGGCGCCTCTTCATTTAGGTCGGCCTTTACATAATAAACATTTAACATGTCTTAAGGTCGGCTCAAGGTTAAGACAAGAATGACGAACTTATAAGGGTCGGCCCTTTAGCAAATCAAATGTTTGATATAAATCAAATCTTGGGAAGTGCAGACCGAAGCTGCATACATCAACAGGTATGAAAGAGATTACAATTCAATTTATCCTCACTGGCGGTATACCATCCAGGGGTGCTTAGTGTGAAACTAATTAAATAATGCAACAATGTTGAAAACTGAAACAGTACTACTGTTAATAGTTTGTATAAATAAGAAGGCTGCAAATTACAATGTTTTTCACCAATTTTCAAGCACCAAGTTATACAATGTTTCCATGTTAGAACATAATGAGAAATGAAGAAAGAAGATGGAAACAACAAATGATTTAATTTTGTTTCAGCAAACTGTAATTCTAGAAATGTTAAATCAGCAACTACAGAAAATTATCAAATGCTCATAACTCAATCGAATTACCTCTGAATTGCATGATTCCAAGTGCAATGATCAACTAGAAGATAGGCGCCCCTACTGAGATGAAGAAACAACCTCAAAACACCACTATTTATTTATGGCACAACTCCCAATGCAAATTGAAATGTACGGCCTCCTTGCAAAGGCGATTTTAGTAAATAAAATCATAAACTTCAAATTTAAATTTGCAACTCTCCAAGAATGGTCGCCTCTGGTCTAGGAATTGAAAGAGAAAACACCCATAACAAAATAAAAATCACTCTCAAAGCTATAAATAGAAATGTCCTTCAGCCATGAAAGGACCAGCAACACAATTTCTGGAAATAACTTCAATTTCTCCAACACTGAAGCTCAATATGTACTTCTGAATGAAGCACACTCTCAATCCATCATCTAGGGAACCATAGTTTCAGGCCCGAAGAGTGGAATAGAATTGCTAAGTTTTCCTTTAGCCGGATTCTGGATTTCAAATCAGCAGCATAACTTTGCTTTCCAAATATAACATAATCAACTCTCCACAATGCAGCAATATATAAGTTTCAATGGGCAAATGAAACACTTTGAATTCCAAGAAGTTGAATCACTTCAACTTCCCAAGGGACACCACCTTCAACCATTCACTTTATTGTGAAATAATAAAACATTATTTCCCTTCCCTTTAGGCGTCCATTTCTATTTGCAACAATAAAGCATTTAATAAATCATTAAATGCTCAACCCTTAATGTCCCCTATTTAAAAGAACATGAAGTTATCACTCCTAGGCATGGGGGGACAACTTACAAACATAAAATTAACTAAGTATAACACTTAGTCCAAGGAGATAACCAAAACCAAAGCCAATACTAAAACTGATGGATTACCACAAATAGCATGATAACCTGAGCTGAACTACAGATGATGATACTGCCAAGATTAGACTTATTAAAAATAGCCACTGCCAAAAATAGTAAGTTCACTTCAACTCAACAGAAAGCCAAATTGATCGGCCACACTGAACTGCAAAAGATTGAGTTGCTGCTAGAGAGATATTGCTATAAATATACTTACCAACAATAGCATATTGCTATAAATAGTAAGTTTGCCAAAACAACATCTGTATGCCAACTGAGTAGTATCATGACTTACTATAAATAGTAAGTGCCCGAAAAGGATGTCAGATTCAGATGCAAGTTACCCCATCTTGAAGCTCTTCAAAAATCCAGAAAGCTCCACTAGACATGCGTCAGAAAACACACATGCAAGCCCTCAAAACTGCATCTGAAACCTCCTATAAAATAGGAAACCCTAATTTCCCATTCTGCTTAGCCTACGAGTTTTTGGAAATAGGCTAAAACCAATTGTAGAGAGTAGGGCTAAATCGGGGACATTACAGTCTGCCCTTCCCAAAATTGCTTGTCCTCAAGCAATGCCATTGCACTCGAAGAAAACAAATTGATCCTTACTATGCCAAATAGGATCCCAGGGTACCAAATCCATCTTTGGGAGGACCCACCCTGCTTATGCTGCATCACTCAGATCACACAAGAAAAACCAACACTCCAAATTTGCACTAACCCTCCTTGTAACTCCAAAGATTCACCATATCTGAAACCCAAACTGATAGACCTGGAAGAACTGATGTAAAAAAACTTGCAGCATCTCATGTCCTGAAAACTCTGAGGAGTCAAAAACAACAAGACCACAATCTAACACATTCTTGAGCAATAAGGCAAATAATTTTCTCAATTCACAAGCATGCTCCATATCATAACTCCTCATAGCACCAAGCAGAGCCACGACAACATATGTGACTCTTCCAACACTTCTTGCAAAGGAAAGAGCAATTCCTTGCAAGAGATCCCCCATCATATCCTCAAAATTATGTGAAGATGTATAATGCTTTTTTTGAAAATAACTGATATAACTGAGATGACTCCATGAAAAACTTACAAATTTCACCCCACGAATCTCCAATTGGTGGACCAAATCAGTTTCTAACTTACTGGCCCAAACACTAGTATAGGAGAAAACATAGAGAAAGTCATTGTTGAACATTAGAGAACATCCCATACATGAATTATGGCTATACTGTAACAATCATTTCCTCATTTGAGGCTCAAAATCAGTCCTAGTAGTATACTAGAAGGTCGGAAAATGGAAACACCAACCAACTAACAGGTCTGATTTAGACAATTTGAAATTTGATTTATGAAAAATCAGCATCCCCAACAATAAGCAGCGGCTGCAACAAAAAATTCTCTCATTAAAATTGGCATAGCTGCTCATGAACAAGGCTGGTGGCTTCTTCAATAAAGGTCCCAATGCCACCACAAACCATCTTCCAATTATATTTCCATCCCAGAACACCAATTTATGATCAGAAATAAAAATCCAATAATAGGAAAAAAAGGTAGCAGCAATCATAGAACTGAAATTTTTACACTTATCTCTCCAACCAACCTTCTTTTTATGCTTACCATTCTTCATTAAAAAATACTTGAGATCCCAAATACTAACTTTCAATTGGAGACAAGTCCCAACACAAGAGCTAATGATCTCAACAACATTTTGAAAACAATATGCTGGTTTATCCCTTTTAGAATTTTCAATATTATCTTTTTGCCAAGTGATGCCAGGATCCCATACTATCAACAATGCAATACCATTTCTCAAACGGAGAATTGTTCTCACATGAATCATCTGATTCTCTCGTTCCATCTGGATAAACACTTCTTGAAACTCCAAGAAGTAATCAACAAACCTATGTTTGTTGAAGAAATGGAACCCAAAATCTTTTGTCATACATTGCCGTTAAGATTCCATGAACCCTTCATCAAATACAATTCTGAAATCTATTACTCTAAGAGAAGGTAGTGATGAACTAAAATCTGACAAGAGTCTCACAAACATCCTCATCAAAAAATAAATAAAACCTTCATCATCATGACCATCAACTCTTTGATGATGAACAATAAGAATGTCCTCATTTCTTTGTGTTCCAAGAGTTACCAATTGTTGTTGAGTGGGTGCACTAGGAGCAGCAGTAGATTCAACTTCATGCAACTCTCGTATCAACTCTCCAACGCTAGAAGACAAACTCAAATTTCCTCCTTCAGTAATCTCTACAACAATTCCTTCATCAATATCAAAAAGAGGATTTATATAAACCTTATTAGCACCTTCTTCATACAACAAATTGTCAAAAGCCTGAAAAACTTGTTGATGAGAATTTGAATACTTCGGTTTCTCAAGATAGCATTCCAAATCATATGTTTCTCGTATGAGATCAAGCTCATCAAGAATTACCTAAAGCTCCTTAGCTTTTCTTTTGCTTTCTTGCTCCCATGAATAATGGACAACAAAAATCTGATTCTCTGCTTCAATTAGAGTCTCATACACTTTTTGCAACTTGGCTTTGGTGAGCTCGTTACACTCCAATGCCTTGTCGACAATTTTGGCCATTTTGTCTTTAACACGAATGATGTGCAAAAGACTTGATTTGATTTCCTCCAAGGAAAACTTAATGAACTTCATATCAGCAATGGAAATGCAACATACATCTTCTCCTCTAGGCACAACATAAATCAAATTTTCAACATGCTGATGCAATTCACCAAGCTATGACAAAACTTGAATTCCATTTTCAGCAGTTTGTGAGCTTGAACTGCAATCTTCATATGCTGGTTGAGATGTTGTAGAACAACTTTGATGGACAAAGATTTCAAAAATCGTTTGAGCTGCACTTCCCAACTTGTCTTGCATGTGATGGACACTCTTCATCATTCCATCCATAATGCCTTCCAATTCCTTAGTTTTTTGCCTTAGCTTGTTTTCAGGTGAAGAGAAATCTGCTTTATGACTACTAGAAACATCTCTTTCCACATTATCTTCTACACATGATTCAAGGGAGTTGGTCAAATCAACTTTGTAGTGGGAAGAGACTTCAACTTCCTCTTTCTCTTGGCTTTCAAACCAGCATTCTCCCAAATTGTGAAAAGACAATTCATTGGTTGAACACATATCTTCTACCATCCGAACTTCTCCTTCATTTGGATCTGCACTTATTATCTCATCATGCAACTCCATGTCAGCTCTTGTTTCTAGAAGTTCTTCTCTTGGATTTTCAACTTGAGGCTCCTTAACACCCGTTGACTCATTGTTCTCTACTGTAGGATAAATGGAAACTCCTTGAACATTTGAGATGAATTCGAAGGGATTCCAACTTTCATCCTCCTCTTCAGCTTCGGAAATCTCCTCTTTGTCCTCAACAGTCTTCTTCAAAAATAGCTTCAATTTTTCTTCACATTGACTGAAAAGTTCTTTGACTAACAAATCAGCAGTAGGAGAAATCTGCTCTTCACGTTCATAGGCATTCTTGAGAAAGGATTGAACACTTTCAGGAAGAGTATCAACTTCTTTGATGGTGTCAATTAGAACATTTTTAACAGCTGCAAACACCCCCTCTTTCTGCTCACTCCAAGTCGAAGTGAATAGATAATCAAACAAATGGTAAATCTAATTTTCCATCCCCAATTCTATCAGAAGGATGCAAGTTCTTATTTCTGAAAATGTCTTCAAGACATCACCTCTTCTTGGAAACAGAACACTCCCAGTTTCATCCATATCTTGAAAACTCTCCACAATCATACTTAATATGGTTTTCATAGTTTCTTCATCATAGGGCAATTGTGGCTCCACAATTTTTATCATTTCCATGAAACAAGAAGAAATCAGCAGCTTAGTTTCTTCATCTAGATGCTTCAACCAATAGGGCTGATTCAAAACATTAACTGCAAGAGTTAATGCCAATTGCATTTCCTTTGAAAGTGATGGCTTCACTTGTCTCAAACATTGTTCTAACAAATGAAGAATATTCTCTTCATTTCCCCTTGACTGAAATTCTTTGCCAAGTCTCTTTCCAACCAAAAAGAGAGTCTCTGCCAACTTCCTCTCTTCTTCGTTAGCCATACCTTAATCTGACAAGACAAGGTTTCGCAAAACCTCTAGAAGAGTGTCAACTTCAAAAACTTCTGAAACTAAAACTAAACTCTTCTGCTTTCTGAGGTAGTATCAGTCTTCTCTGACTCTCATTTGATATTTGAAGCGTTGAAACTCACAGGATGGCAGGAAAACAAGCTCTGATACCATTGAAATATACTCTCTCAATTTTTTTGATTTTTAAATGAGCATTTACAATGTAGCCAAGCACCCGTTAAGGTTAGCATAACTCAAAACGTGCATGAAAGAACTCTAACCAAGAATGCGCCTTAAAACCACTTAAGGAGGAGGGGCGGACATATGGTCAGAGGATCCCTAGGATCTACTGAATCAAAGATTACAAAGATTACACTGAAAGAGAGAGATTAAACTCGACACCAAGAATGTGCACTCAAGATCCTTTGGCAGACGAGGTGCTAACATATGGTGAAGTACTAATGCTGAATTGAAATGTAATAAAGGCGGATAACCAACCAAAAGAACTTTCCACGCTACCACCAAAAAGTGGGGGGAAAAGATTACAATTTAAACACATCTTCTCTTGCGGCAGACATCCACTGAAGAGTGGGGATTCGCCAATTGAAAATGGGTATGAAAGAGATTACAATTCAATTTATCCTCACTGGCAGTATACCATCCAGGGGTGCTTAGTGTGAAACTAATTAAATAATGCAGCAATGTTGAAAACTGAAACAATACTACTGTTAACAGTTTGTACAAATAAGAAAGCTGCAAATTACAATGTTTTTCACCAATTTTCAAGCACCAAGTTATACAATGTTTCCATGTTAGAAGATAATGAGAAATGAAGAAAGAAGATGGAAACAACAAATGATTTAATTTTGTTTCAGCAAACTATAATTTTGGAAATGTCAAATCAGCAACTACAGAAAATTATCAAATGCTCATAACTCAATCGAATTACCTCTGAATTGCATGATTCCAAGTGCAATGATCAACTAGAAGATAGGCGCCCCTGCTGAGATGAAGAAACAACCTCAAAATACCACTATTTATTTATAGCACAACTCCCAATGCAAATTGAAATGTACGGCCTCCTTGCAAGGGCGATTTTAGTAAATAAAATCATAAACTTCAAATTTAAATCTGCAACTCTCCAAGAATGGTCGCCTCTGGTCTAGGAATTGAAAGAGAAAACACCCATAACAAAATAAAAATCACTCTCAAAGCTGTAAATAGAAATGTCCTTCAGCCATGAAAGGACTAGCAACACAATTTTTGGAAATAACTTCAATTTCTCCAACACTGAAGCTCAATATGTACTTCTGAATGAAGCACACTCTCAATCCATCATCTAGGGAACCATAGTTTCAGGCCCGAAGAGTGGAATAGAATTGCTAAGTTTTCCCTTAGCCGGATTCTAGATTTCAAACCAACAGCATAACTTTGCTTTCCAAACATAACATAATCAGCTCTCCACAATGCAGCAATATATAAGTTTCAATGGGCAAATGAAACACTTTGAATTCCAAGAAGTTGAATCACTTCAACTTCCCAAGGGACGCCACCTTCAACCATTCACTTTATTGTGAAATAATAAAACATTATTTCCCTTCCCTTTAGGCGTCCATTTCTATTTGCAACAATAAAGCATTTAATAAATCATTAAATGCTCAACATGACCCCTTAATGTCCCCTATTTAAAAGAACATGAAGTTATCACTCCTAGGCATGGGGGGACAACTTAAAAACATGAAATTAACTAAGTATAACACTTAGTCCAAGGAGATAACCAAAACCAAAGCCAATACTGAAACTGATGGATTACCACAAATAGCATGATGACCTGAGCTGAACTGCAGATGATGATACTGCCAAGATTAGACTTACTAAAAATAACCACTGCCAAAAATAGTAAGTTCACTTCAACTCAACAGAAAACCAAATTGATCGGCCACACTGAACTGCAAAAGATTGAGTTGCTGCTAGAGAGATACTACTATAAATATACTTACCAACAATAGCATATTGCTATAAATAGTAAGTTTTCCAAAACCACATCTGTATGCCAACTGAGCAGTATCATGACTTACTATAAATAGTAAGTGCTCAGAAAGGATGTCGGATTCAGATGCAAGTTACCCCATCCTGAAGCTCTTCAAAAACCCAGAAAGCTCCACTAGACATGCGTCAAAAAACACACATGCAAGCCCTCAAAACTGCATTTGAAACCTCCCATAAACTAGAAACCCTAATTTCCATTTTAAGAACACTTCATCATCAAGACCTGCATCCCTCTAGCATAACTCTATTTATAGTAGCAACTGGCAAGAGTCATTGGCTACTTTTGATTTTTTGAAACTTTGTACTTAGTTTATAGGTTGACTTTGTACAAACTATATTGTAATTGAAATTTTGTCATCTATCAGCTATGCATTGTGAACTAATGCTTTGAAAGATGTGGAATGCAATGTAATCAGCGATATGAATATAAACAACAAAATTTATTTTCTATGATTCATTAGTTAAACTCTCTATTTTATTTGCTCTCTATAACTCTATTGCTATGGAAATGCCTTTCAATTAAAAAAAAAAAGTTTTTGTCTCTTATTCTACAATTTTTTACATTTTTTTAAAAATCCGATTTTTTCAAAATATCTTGAACTTTTGGTTTGCTGATTTTTTTCCCAAAAGATTTTTGTTGCTATGTTCTCAAGAAGCATACAATCACTAATTGTTCTAACACTCAACCACAAATCTGAGAAACTCTCAAAGCAATCCCCATGTATATTTCTTTTGATTATCTACTTCACTCCCTATGCCCTTCCTAAGAAAGGGTATGCTATAAGCAAAAGATTATCTCTTTTACTTTTTTTGAAGCCTTTAAGTCTACCTCATGTGGATCACTTATAAGTTATAATGGCCTTTTTCTCTTTGATATTACCCTTAACTTGTACTTGTTTTATGTTTTGGAGTATGATTAAAAAAAATATTTTATCCATTTCAAGAAAATTACATGTTTGTATTTATTAGTACAATACATAATTATCTATTGAAGATGCACAAGTTTGTCAGGCCTCAATTGAAACAGATTCAGTAGATAAAAGCTGCAATAACTAACAAAAAGGATAATGTTTACATCATCTGAATACGGTAATTTCTGCTCAGAAACTAGAGAAACACATCCAGAGAGTAAAAAATATACCTTTTCTTGCATATCCAGATCAGGTAGTGCTAAGAGATCCACCACCGATTTCAGATATTGTGCATCAGCTTGAAAAGAGGAAACTGAACTGGCAGTTTCCAACCCATGCTCAGCTAAGTCAGCCACCAAAAATAAAGATTTCCTACGCAATCTTATATCACAGCTTGAATTACGCATGAGTTCCTATCCATACCAAGGCAACGCTTGTGTTGATATCTCTTTTATGTTTAATGAATTTTTATTTCACTATCAGAGGGAAAACAATAATTTGTAGCATATTACCTGTAGCATCAAACCTCCACCTTCCATAGAAAACACTGCTTGCCCATCAAGATTGTTTCTGATCACAGCAGAAACTGCATATAAAGCCTTAACTGCTTCCTCAGAACCGCTAGATTTTATCATCCTTATTAGTTTAGGCAAAACACCTATCTCAAGAATCTGCTTCATTTAAAACTTAATAAACATTAATAGTAGATGGAATACAGAGAAATCCTTAAAAATACTTGACCCATCAAAGTAAGCCTCTTATCCTATATTGGAAAGTAGACTTGGGAAAAACAACACAACAGCACACATTCATTATATATTTTTATGAAAAAAATATTTAACTAGGCAAAATCTCCAAAACCTGTTTCTGAACAACAGGGTTATTTTGACTAGCTTTCCCAAGAACCCATGCAGCAGTTGTACGTAATTCTTCCTCTTCTCTATAAAGCTCTCTAACAATAGCAGAAAGACCTCCAAGTTTGTTCAAGTCTGATGCAGCAAAAGGTAGCCTTCAAATAAGCAACATGCATTATATGAAGATTATCAGCTTCTATTATACAGTCCCGCTATGAATTAAAGATGTTCAAAATAATCTATTTGAAGGAAACCAAGTATTTCATTTCATTACAAAAATAACAAAATATAGACTCAGGAGTCTATGTAAACTGAATTAGGTTTGAAATGTCTAAGAAAGCAAATACTAGTTGCAAAGGTAGCTCGCCTCTACCCATTCTCAAATGATACTACCTTTGTATCTATTCACTGTCTCAATTGGTAAAGAAAATAATCAATGAAATCATCTTCCCAATCAACTCTCAAGTGCATTGAATTATTATCACCTTTTCAAAGTCATGAACCTTTCATTTCAAACTTCATTGCTTATCTAAATTGGATCAGCTGAAATGTAAATTCGCTAACATGTATGTTGTATTTCTGATGTAAAGACTCTAAGAAATGGTATGACCCTTAAGAGCATTCAAACTCATGTAATATAAACCCTTTAGACACATTATTAGCTAAGGAAGCCATGTAAAGATGACAGGACTTGGTAAGGAGATCTGGAAACTATCTGGAGATGATCAGAGATACTTGTTTAAGCTTCTTGGTAGTCAGTTTTGATACAGCATGCTACAATGACCAGTTTGTCCATGGCTAATCTCATCTAAACAAATTGGCAGACCTCAGTCAGGAAATATAACTAACAAGGGAAAGGCTAGCATAATTGTAAGTCCTTAAAGTGTCTATTTAACTTGATTAAGTAAGGAGTTTCAGGTAATTGTACTCGTACCTATGTTGTATTATATATATATTTAGGTGTTAAAACTTAATACTGTGTTAACATTATGGAGTGCCTATTTCTTTTCTATGTATATTATTTCTTTTCTAAACCTATTCTCACATTAGTATTAGAGAGATTGTGGGAGTGGGACTGTTAGCCACCACTTTTATCTCACCTTTATCCATCTATATGTCTTGTCACAAGGCCTGGATGCAGTGCGAGAATGATATATGGAGGAAAAACCATTTGGAAATGGTGTCGTCTTCGACTAACTCAGGAAAGAGAAGACAATTGTCCTAATTTCTTGCCTATGCTAATGGATTTCTTTTTATAAATGGAGTATAATTTTTGAATGAAAAATAGATTACTTCAAAGTGTATTATGCAGTGCTAAGATTAATGTTATGTGTTTTTTATTACCATCCCACTCAATTTTCTCCTCTGCTTGTGCTATCTTCTCTTCTCTTTTCAGTAATCATCAGACAAGCTCTTTTAACATTACATACCTCATGAACTGCCAACGTTGCTTTGGGTGATATGTTTCATTTCAATCCAACAATGAGCAGCATTGTCAGAGGGATGAGATCCAAGGTTTTATGGGAAAGTCTACTACTTTTTAAAATAAATATAAATTATAAATGGGTAAAGTTTTTTGAAGTGTTAGATAATTTATTCATTTTTATGATAGTTGGTAGCCAGAAGAAGCAGTGGCCACAAGTTCAGTATTGAATATTAAACCCTTTTGAATTTCATAAGATTCCCTCTACACACTCAGATTGTCATGCTCCAACAATGAGCAGCATTGTCAGAGGGATGAGATCCAAGGTTTTATGGGAAAGTCTACTACTTTCAAAAATTGAATAGATATAAATTATACATGGGTAAAGTTTTTTTGAGTGTTAGATAATTTATTCTTTTTTATGATAGTTGGTAGCCAGAAGAAGCAGTGGCCACAAGTTCAGTATTGAATATTAAGCCCTTTTGAATTTCATAATATTCCCTCTACACACTCAGACTGTCATGCTCGCTTACCCTGCACAAATCAATTATAATGGCAGTCAAATCAACCCACCAACCTATCTCTTCGATTTGCAAAAGATTGATTAAGATATTGTAATCATTCTTCGATAGCCAGATAGATTTTAATCATGAATGGGTAAATGTTTTTCAAGGGCTGGATGATATATTCATTCTCACAATGGTTGGTATACAGAACAAGCAGCAACCATAATGTTCAGTAGTGAATATCAAACCTATTTCCATATATTTGCTCTCTACGTGCTTGCCTCCCTTACCTGCACAAATCAATTCTAACAGCAGTTAATTCAACCACCAACGTTTCTCTTCAATTTGTGAAAGATTGATTCAGATATTCAATCTTACAATGTTTAGTAGCCAGAAGAAGCAACAGCCACAATGTTCGGCATTGAACATTACATCCTCAGATTATCATGCTCAGTTACCCTGCAGAAATCAATTCTAATGGTAGCAAATCCAACCCACCAGCCCGTCTCTTGATTTGTGAAAGATTGATTCAGATATTGCAATCATTATCTCCCTCTAGTAATGAAATGAGCATTGATTACATATTACAATGCCTCTCGATTGAAATAAGTGTCTAAACTCTATGGCTATAAATCATGTTGCCGGGAGATGTGTCTCCCCCCTCTGAGATGCGTCTCGGAGACAGAGACACGTCTGCGGTACTACACCAATCCCCCGAGACGCGAAAAATGAACTGGAGACTTTTACGAAGTCTCCCACCGTCTCCCAAGTCTCCGTACTCAAAAACCGGCGTCTCCTGCCAAGTCTCCACTGTTTTGAGCTAATAAAACATAAAAATGCGATTTTTAAAGGTAAAAGCCTATCATTTTGCACGACTAGGAAACTGCAGAGGCGACGACGGCACTGAGACTAGAGAGGCAGCGGCGCTAAAGAGTGAACAAGGTAAGTTAAATAAATCTGAAAGGCTGTTAGGTTAGTGTTCAATAGTTTATTAATTATTTAATAATTTATTTAACCCTGGAGTTGGACGCTAGATATCTCGGAATCTCCTGGCTTCATACTCCTGACTGCACATTATAGCAAGCTGCAAGTAACTTAGTAATGTTTATTTATTTTTTTAATTTTTCATAGCCTATTTTCAGATTGTTTTATTTAGCATCACTAGTTATCTCCACAAGAGCATTTCCCTTGTTTGAAATAGTGGAATCTGTATTCCACGATTTTAAACAGGGGCAATGCTCTTGTGGAGATTTCAAAAAACTGGTGATGCTAAATAATTTATAAATTTAAAACAATCTTAAAAATAGGCTTGCAATACTGCCTGCTGCCTAGAGATTACTGGTGATGCTAAAAATTTAAATAAAACAGTAAACTAGAACATTATATGAAACAATATAAAAAATAGGCTTGCACTATAATAATGTGCAATCATGCAATGGAAAATGCCAATAGGCCCATTCAATACCCTGTTGTCTTCATCTGCTGACTGCCAAGCAAATTCCTCCAACTTTGCATTGACTTCCTGTGTTTGTGGATGTGATTTTTCTCCTACACAAAAAGCATGTACCATTTAAATTTTATGGCCTTCATGATTCATTTTGACTGTGCTTTCTAATCATAATGTCTTTTTTTTTTTTTTTTGTGTAGAATTTGAATCATTGAATCAAGAATGTCGAGTGGGGGAAACAAACAAGCCTTGTATCCGTTGTGGAAGTATGTTGATCGTGTTAAGGGGCCGAAGGGTTCAGGTGGAACAGCCATGATCTCATGTAAATTATGCCCAATGTCATGGCAAGGTACTTACACGAGGGTGAGGGCTCATTTCCTTCACATACCTGGAAAAGGTGTTGATCCTTGTATAAATGAGGTGGAACGATATGAGGCTGTGAGGGATCCAGAAAGGGCTGATGGTAAAGTTTTTAATATGAGCTTTCACGCTTCAACAGGGGCAAATGCTGCAAATCAAAATCAAAATAGAGAGGCAAATGTGGATGTATCTTCAAGAGATGTAGCAGCAGAAAGTTCTCACAAGAGGCCACACATTGGTAGCTCAAACCCCATTAGCAGATTATTTGATGTGCAAGATCGAGAAGCGGTCGATGCAGCAATTGCACGCTTCTTTTATGCCAATGGAATACCATTTAATGTTTCACAATCACATTTCTATGCTAAGATGGTCCAAGCAATCAACAATGCACTAGCTGGATATAAACCACCTATGTATGAAAAGCTTTGCACTACTCTAATTGATAAAGAAAAATTTTGATTAGAGCAACAAACTGCACCATTGAAAAGAGTGTGGGCTTCAAAAGGATGCAGCATTGTGATGGATGGGTGGACGGATACTAGAAACCGTCCACTACTTAATATCATGGTAACATGCAACAAAGGGCCTTATTTTTTGAAGGCATTAGATTGTTCGGGGCAAGAAAAAACTGCAGACTATCTTTTTAACTAGCTATGTGACGGCATTGAGGAGGTAGGGGCATCACATGTAGTCCAAATTGTTACAGATGTTGCCCCTCTTTGTAAAGCAGCAGGCATGTTGGTGCAAAAGAAATACAAGCATATATTTTGGACACCATGTTGTGTGCATTCGTTGAATAATGCACTCAAAGATATTGGCAAGTTTGTGTGGGTTTTAGCTCTCATAGAAAAGGGCAGAAAAATTCAAATGTTCATATGTAACCATCACCAAACACAAGCTATTTATCGAAAATTTGCCAAGGTGGAGCTTCTCAAACCAGCTGATACAAGGTTTGCTTATTATTTTATTCTTCTTCACCGTCTTTGTGAAGTGAAAGGTGCTTTTTGTTCCACGGTTGTTAGTGATGCATGGGCAGCTTGGAGGCAATCTACATCAAATGATGCAGTTGAGGTAAGAGGTATGATCCTTGATGACCGTTTTTGGGCTGATGTTAGATTTGTTGTGGACTTTATTCAGCCCATGTGTGAGGTGATCAAATTTGTTGATTTAGACAAGCCATGTTTGGGGAAAATTTATGAAGAAATAGATTCAATGTGTGAAATAATTCAGACGATAACAGATGCAAAAGATCCTTCACTATATCCTTTGATAGAAGAAAAGTTACATGGAAGATGGAACAAACTTAACACCTCTTCATTGTGCTGCCTATGCCTTAAATCCTAAATGGCATAATATACAAGAGACCAATAAGAGGGCTCCATATGAGGATAGAGAGGTAATGAAGGGGTTTTGGGCTGCAATAAAAAAAATATATGGCCGAGGCGAGGAAGCATTAGTTATGAGGAGTCAATGGAATAAGTTTTCATGTGGGCATGGTAACTTTTCTTCCGTGGAAGCTTTATATGATATGCGAGCAAAGAAAGACCCTATAAAGTGGTGGTGGAACCATGGAGGTGAAACACCTGAATTGCAATCATTTGCAATAAGATTACTCTCACAAGTAGCTAGCTCTTCATCTTGTGAGAGAAATTGGAGTACTTATGGTTTTATTCATTCACTAAAGAGGAACCGATTGGGGTCAAAGAAAGCAGAGAACCTGGTGTACATTCATAGCTCACTTTGCCTTCTCTCTCGTGTAGATCCTGCATACAATGAGGGTCCTTCAGCAAAATGGGACCGAATTTCACCTGATGAAGATGTTGCAGCCATAGTGGATGAAGTAGTTGAACCAGATGGCCTTATTGATTTACTCCCAGTTCTACTACCAGCAGAGGAACCTGAGTTACAGAGTGATAAGTATTTGGATAGCATCATAGCTGAGGACCTTGACATGGATGATATTGATATTGATGTGGTGTAGATGATATGAGATATCAGATAGATTTCTGATTTTTGTTTTTTGTTTGCATATCAGCCAATCAAACTATCAATATTTTTGAATTTCAATATGTAATACAGTATACTAATCGAATATGTAATGTCAAATGTGAACTATCAACTATGATATTGATTATGAAATTTGAAGTATGAACTCTTTGACTCTTTGACACAATGTGACAATGACATTTGGATTTGAATTTTGTATATTTAAAGTTAATGTTCATTCTTAAACTTTACTACTGCTATTGTTTAGAAAGTTCAATGTCATTATATTTTCAGATTTCTATATATTATTAATTTTTTATATTAAAAAAAAAATGGCATCTCCAAGTACACCCATCTCCTATTTTCAAAAAAATGTCGTACCGGTACCGGTACCAATCTCTCGTACCAGTACTAGTACCAGTCTCGCAGCAACTATGCTATAAATAGAGGATTACGCTCAAATGCTTTGGAAAGAAATACAACTCAACTCAGCTTAGAGTTTACAAGAGTTCATTTAGTCGGAAAAAAGCCAAGTCTAGTTCCATTTCAGCAGAAATGAAAACAGAATAAGTTAATAACTCCAATATGCACCAGGCCACTAACATTGATGCTAAGGAAGCCAATCCATTTACAGAGATTGCTGCTGGTCCATGATAAAACTTACTCCATCAATCAGGTATGCATCACCCTCTGAGTTCAACTTAAATTATGGACTGGTCCATAATCTTCCCTTACAATTAGCTAGACACTAGGGAATCAAGGAATTATACTAGTGTTCTACTTAGAATCCAAATGACAGTGGGAAATGGAGGTGTTAATGCTGTCCTACATAGAAATGAAATATTTAAGTACAACACAAAGATACAGAGATGGGCAAACCCTTATAAAGCAAGAAAACCCCAGTTGGTAGGAGAAATTGCTCTCTACCAAAGTGTATTACTCATAATAAACTAGTACAAGATATTACAATTCTCCTGAACAGCCTATAGCTACTTAAGCTTCTACTTCTGTATGGTACAACCTCCAATCGTCCTTCCCTTCCTTTGATTCGGACTTTCAAGGTTCTTATAAGTGCTAGATGACTCCCTAATATGTACCAAGCCTTCCCCTTAGAATTTGAAAAGACTAGGATGCATGTTCATTCCAAGTTCTGTACATTCTTACAACTAGGGAAAAAATGCCACTAATCAATCAGAATCGCTGCTATTTGTTCACAAATTTGACCTGATGATTACAAGATTGCTGCTGTCAATTACAAGCTCACCACTCAACCACATAACTGCCCCTGCAATCACAAAATTACCACCTGCTAGAACTAGCAGTTTTGTCTGTGACAAAACAATGAGAATTTGCGCTTATCCAATTTTTGATAAAATCCTTTTTGTTGTACCCAAAATAAAAAAATTGCTTCAATAAGGCATTTTGGTAAAGATGGTCTAAAATCATGTAAAATTGTTGTCAAAAGCCAATTTTAGGTCAAACAAAACATGGGCTTTTTGTGGGTTTATGTCAAGGAGGATGCTTGCAGATTTTGAAAATTTTGAAAATCAAGGTTTCAAACTCCTGTTTTTAGGAAAACCCTAAAAAATAGGACCTTTCCAGAAATAATTGAAAATGATTTTGACAAGATAATCTGACTTCATGATCACACTAGTCAAGTCAAAATCACCAAAAAGTTTGTTTTACTCTGGTGGGTCTATTTCATTTTTTTAGGAGAAACGCTTAGATCTTTGAGCCCATTAATGGCAGATGGCTAGTACCAGGTATCGAGATCTAAGCCTCAAAAGCTTCAAGGAAGAATCCATGGCGAAAGATGCTCGAAGAGATAATTCACGACGGAGGGCATTTTCAAAGGTTGAAAAATGTTGAAAATATTCTAAGTTTGGAAGATGCACGCCTTAGTGCAAGAAAGATGCTATGCAGTCAATGCCTTGGTGAATTTTTCAAGCACCCATACACACAGAATGGCGAAAGAAATTGCAATGGTGAACGCGTTTGCGTCATCGACAACAGTGATCAAACATGTCAAGCTACATGGTGAACACGAAGCGCGAAGCGGTGAAAATCTTAAAGAAAACGATGAAGTTGTAGCCAAAAGCGCCCCTACTGGCTAGGGGCGCCCATGAATCAAAGGGGCCAACTATAGTTGTTATCAATTGCGAAAGAGGTTGTCCTCTTCAGAATTTTGTTGGCTTTCCAACGCATCCTCAAGCAAGTTCACCTAATTCATCAATCACCAGCAAACAGAGGCGGATAGAAAAGATGTTGAAAGCAAAAGTCATCAAAGACGACAGTCAAACAAGGGAAATTGCACCCCTATAGCCCAGAGGCGCCCAAGGAATAAGACTATTCAGATGTCAATTTTTGAGTTGGTTATCTCTAGGTGATCTTCCCGGCTTTAGCTCAGCTTTGCAATGAACCTGTTCGCCAGTCCACGAGACATACCAAACGGCAGCAGTTGTTGATCATACAAGCATGTAAAACGAAGGATGAAATGAAAGTCAAAAGAGAAAATGTACCCCTGCTAGCCAAGGGCGCCCAACATTTAGAGCAACCTATTGTGATTTTCAACAACTGTCTTCTCCAAGACATCTTCTCAGCAATCCTTTCAGCTTTGCGATGAATCCAGTTGCAAGCTCATGGGACCTGTCAAGCACTCACAAACCAAGATCAAGTGTAAAATGCTAGAAGCGAAGGAAAATTGACGGACATGAAGAATTGACTAAGTGTTGAAGAAAATGCACCTTCCTAGAAATAGGTGCCCAACCTTTTGGGCAATCAGATGTTGTTTTCAAGTGTTGTAACCTCCAAGAAGACCTCTTCTATTTTGATCAATCTCTGCGATGAAATCGTCAGCACAAACATTGGAGCAATCAAATCTCCGACGACAAAGATTAAACTGGAGTTGTTCGTGAAAGGTTGAAAAGTGCAAAATGTACCTCAAAAGAACAAAAGTGCCCCTGCAGGCCAAGGGCGCCTAGAAGTTTGAACCTCATAAATCAGTTTTCTGAGCTTGCACATACAGTCATTTGTTCCGGAATGTTTCCAGCTTCATAGTGGATTGAACATCCCAATCACAAGATTCGTTGGTCACCAACAACTGCTGATTGAAGAGCAAAGGGTCAAATGGAGAAAATTGAAAAGCATCCAAGAAATTGGCTAACATTGGCAGAAAAAGCACCCTTTTAGGAAAAGGCGCCCAAGAATTCAAGTGTGATGTCCCCGCTCTAGTCATTTCTCATGAGCAGTGGAGTTAGCCTATCTCTTGGAACCTTGTAGGCTAACAGGATTGGGTTAGAGGGTCAGTGGCCTTATTTGGTGGGTTTTGTCGTTTCCATCCTTTGAGTTCAGTGATTGGCTCACAACAGGCCTTGGCAATGCAGTGATTGATAGCTTTTGACGGCACGCCAATATGTTGAGTTATGAGCGAGATATTAATTTTCTAGTGAATTAAAGTGTTTTACTTTATTTGATGGAATATTATAAAGTCAACTTGATTTTTTTAATAAAGTATCACTTAAATTTATTTAAGTGAAAATTAAAACACTTTATCAAAAGGGGCGCCCATTTATTTCATCATTGACTATTGAAAAGATATAAAATACATTTAAATGTATTTTAAAGTGAAATTGGCGTCACTTTATGGAAATGCGTGCCTTTTTGGCCTTATAAGCAAGCAAAGGAAAATTGGAACTCATCTATTGATTATTTGACATTTTCTCTTTGGCTTTGGTTGATGCGTGATTTCTCTGAGACAAGGGTTTCAAGAAATTTATCTCTGGAGAGCGACAATTCTTCACAGATTGGTGATTGTGAGACTGTGAAAGATCAGTTGAATGATTGCAACCACGGGAGCTTCACTTCAAGGGTTCTTCAATGCTTTAAACATGATTCTATGTACAGTTTTATTCAGTTTACAATAAAGAAGAGGGCTTCTTCATCAGAGACATCTCCTTCAGGTTTCTCTGCAGTTTCCAATGTTCATTCCATAGTTTCTTGCTTGGCCGTACCTTTCAGCCTTGGGAAACGTGTCACCAGGAGGCTAGGCGTGTGAATCTTCTTGCTGAAACACCTTCTTTCTTGCATTTGATAGTGTTCCTTTCTTGGCGTCCATCCTTCAAGACTGCTTGCATCCAGTTTCTGTTGGGGAGAAGTCAGATCTGTAGTGTTGACGTGCTTTTTATGACAGCGCCAGCACAGAATAAAGTTGTCCAACGGTCACTCTATTCTCTCTTGATCAAAGTGTCCCACATGCTAAGATTGCTTGAAAGTTCATGTGTTCGACTCCAAGGTTCCTTTTATCGCGAATAGACTCAGTTGGTTGATGTGTTTTGCTGGTTATTTCAAGGGGACTTACGTAGTTGTTCGACTCTGTGAAGCAATTAGGACATGAATGATTTGGCAATATTGTTCTGGTATCTAGACTGACTCGGAAAATGCATAATTTAAAGGGGATAGGGATAGGGATTCTACAAATCTACTTCTAAAGGGTGGAGGACGAGGATCGACTTAAACAATCTTCAAACCAAACTTTGCTTTGTCTCCTTTCGAACAACTCCGACAAAGTTGGTGCAATCTTCAAAGGATGAGAAAAGTGTTCAAACTATGACGCAACATGTTCATACCGTCAATACGACGCATACAAACATATGAACCATAATCGAAGTTAAGTGCTGATACTCCAGTTGACCACGCAAGGCGAACTTACCATCAGTAAGCCCGCTAGTGGTATGGATGAAGAAGATATGCTCAAATCACAACGCCACACTCCACAATTAACAACTACTTGCATGAAATAAAAATCTATTTTACTCTATCTACCTTGAATTGGAAAGACGAAATGGCCTTGCTAGCTACTCATAACAAAGAAGAAATCACCAATCAATGAAACTCTTTGTATTATGAAAAGTGTTCACAACAACCTTTTACAAAACTTTCAAAGGAAAATTTTCTTCCCTCCTCAATCTAAAGCTAACTTCTAAGCTAAATGCTATATGCCTTCTACTCTCTAGCTCTGATTCAACTCTTGATCTAATGTCTAATTCTAATATATTACAAATGAGGGGGGATGCCCCTTTTATAACAAGTCCAATTCAGTGGACCTTTTAGATCAAATTACAATGAAGGGCTCAGATCGAGCCACCTATGCCCTGATTAGGGTTTCTGCCCTAAAAACCGCCACAAAGAGGAGTGGGCAATGAATGCACAGAATATTCTCCACTCCCCTGCAGGAATCATAATGAGCAATTAATGCCCACTACCATCATCAAGAAGATCCTCATCAAGCAGCGCGTTCCCACTGGCCTTCTCCCGGATAGCAAACTCGATCAACCGGGCCAATACTGCTTCAACCTCCTGTGTAGAGATCGGTGGAATATGGTTGAGCTGGAACTCCAAGACTGCTACCGTCTGTCCGTATCTGGTGTAAGATTTCCTCCATGTCACCAAGGCGTCCTGGGTATGCTGAATTATACTAGAGAACGTGGAGACATTCTCAAAGTCATCCAGGACAAGTGACCTCGCAGCTGAGAAGAATGGAGGCAGTCTACTTTTCAAGCCATCAGCAGTTATCTCCTCTGGGACCAACTTTCTAGCAAATATGGCTTTCTAATGTATTGAGGACTCCCCCCAAGATGTTGCCCATTGCTTTCCTCACTTTAGCTGAATCTGCCCTTGCTGCGTCGTGAAATCCATGGCCTGTGACCACCGAGGAGTACCAACTGGTGAAATCATACCTATCACCTCTCTTAATTACACCTCCATCCACCAAGGTTTCTAGAGGTATATGCAGCAAAGCCCCCAAACGAAGTACAGTCTTCGTTTGATAGATGCGAGTATCACCCCAGGCCTGATCTACTATATCCATCCGTGCCAAAATACTTGAGGCCTGTCGATAAGCATCGGCAAGGTCCTCCATGAATTTCCCTGTCTCGGTATGAACACAGCTAACCCACTTGTCCGCCTCCGTTTCCATTTTCTTCAAATCCTCTAAGGCAACAACTGACTCCTTCGGAAGCTCTGATGGACGTTCCACTGCTGGGTTTGCTGGTTCACCTGGATGTGCTAGATTTTGTATGTATCCTATCAAGGTTTTGTGCTCCTTCTTCAATTTCTTATACTTCCCCTCCGTGCGGAGCAACTGATCCTTCAATGCCTGATAGGAGTTATCAAACTCCTCGATAACTTGGGCTCCCGTAGGACGACCCAACTCTACTGTGGTGATCACGTAATTTTCAGGCCTCTCCTCGGCTCGATCACAATCTTCCCTCGGAATAGCCACCTGAAGCGTGCGAGAGCCTGACTCGTCAGTCGAGATCTTTGAAAACTTTCGGGCCCTTTTCTTCTCTGGTGGCGCACTGATCCTCCTGAGGAACTCCTCCATCTCAATGGTCGGATCTGTATCATCCTCGGGTTCTCTCCTCATTCTGTCGGAAAGCCAATCTGACACTGTCTGCTGTGGATTACAAATGACAAGGGGCTGTTCTTCTGTTGCCTCCATCTCGTGCACTTCCTCCCTTCTTGCACTGGTTTGCTCGGGCTCATCCTCCTCTATAAGCTGGGTATCTCCCGACCCTTGGGTCCCCTGTTCTGTGTTTTCTTCTTCTTCCAAAGCCGTGTCCACCATCTGCTGAAAATGGGTGTCGGCCATTGTTTCCTCTTCACCTCCTCTGTTGGCCCTGGATAAGAGTGACTAAGCTGATTCCCGGGCGTTGGGCTGATCTACCTCCTCAAGTCCCCGCTCTTCCTCTAATCCTGCCCTCTGATCGGCAAATAATGAAACCACTCTCAAACTCGAAGACTGAGTTTGTGAGTGCACGGGTGATGCTTGTTCTATCCTCAACGGTATCGGTTGGGTTGGCACTTCCACTTGTGCCCTCGATGTCTGAGCAATTTGTTTCCCCCTTTTTACCGATAACGGCCTTGGGTCACCCATCAAGCTATAAGTAAGGGCGATCGACTTGCTCTTGAGTCTGCATACATGTCTGTCGACCCAAGTCCTGGTAAAAGTCATCACCGGGATAGAAAGCGTGTCCAAGTCCATGATCTCTGGCTCGGACCAATCAGGTGGTGGGACAGGAGTATCCCTAACTGACCCATAGTCGGGTTGCATGACGTTGACATCCTCCTCCACCTGGTCGGGAACTGGAATAATCTCACATTCTCTAATCAACTTGAGAGGAAGTCTGGAAAACATCCTTCTTCTTATCTCAGCCTCATCCACTGCATTTGCCCAGAAGTCCTCCAGATGAGCTCTGTGCCGGTATTCAACGTTCTGTACCATCCGGATGTTCCCGTAAGGATCGAAATCCTGCCTGCCTGTGTGATATGACAAATGATAAGATTGCAGCTCGTCCTCTGCCTCTCGGGCTGCCTGCAAAGAGGGACACACCTCAATGGAATTTCCCATGGTGATAGGGAAATCAAGTCCACCCTTCTTTTTCCTTTTCTGAATCTTATCGTAGGCAATCAATTGCCTAGATACCTCAAGCATTACTATGTGATCAGTGGGGTATCGTGGTAACCGATACGGATACGAAGTGAACCCCTGCAGCCTAATATATGTGAATTTCGGGAATTGGATGAGCCAATACCCATATTCCTCAATCAATGTCTGTGCTTCTTTAGATATTCTCTGCTGCGTCCTCTGCTGAAGTGTCCTCGCAATGTGCATTGTGAATGCATCATTTGCCCGTTTATAGTTGGCAATGTTAGCTAAATGTAGCTGTGTGCAGGCTTCATGGATTTTGAATTGACCAGGGGCACAGCCGATTGGCTCCTTGTACGAAATCCCTCTGTACTTAGTCATTCTGGCCAACATGTAAATTACATATGAGCTCATGTAGAAAGTCTTCGTCACCTTCAAGCTCCTGAATTGCTCATCGATGTGGTTGCTAATCATCCTAGCCCAATCGACACACTCCTTTCCCTCCAAGATGATCTCGATGAAGTAGAACATCCAAGGCTCGAAAATGTAAGCCTGTGCACTCCCATTTACCCGGCTCAGCATCATTATCAAATCACAGTATTCTTGTTTCACGTCCTCGGCAATTATCTGCTTTGGGAGCTTAGTGCGGGGTGGCCTCGGCTTCTGCATCCAAACTCTGTTGATGACTGCAGTGACTCTTTCGAAAGAGGAAGAGTACATCTTATCTGCCCTCTTATTTGTCCTGTATAACATCTCCTCAGCAGTTGGAATCCCAAATGCCTCTCCGATGGCATCCGGTGTGAAGTTGGCGAGCAGTTTACCATCCGGAGAGACAATCGTCCTACGTTCTGGCTTGTAGTGATTGGCACACTCCATAATTAGCTCCGGACACTGAATTGCTGGCGGAAAACTAGCAGCTGCGTAGATTCCACTCTTCATTATATTATGTGCCGTGACTGATGGTTGATGGCCCCCTAGCCCGAACATCCTCGATTTGAGTGCATTTAGATTAAATGAACCAAGGTTGGTGTCATTTAATCCCGCCAACTTTGAAACTATTGCTGACTTTGGGAGAAATGGCTTAGCGAGCCTTTTAATCATTGCCTGCCGGGATGAGCCAGCCTTGCCTGCTTCAGTGTTTGCAGCTCTGCCTGCGGCTCTGCTTGTTCCTGCAACATCCTTTGCTCCGGCCATCTGCAAAATAAAATAGAATAGCAATAAGCTAGGCTGCAGATTTTTAAATAAAATGAAGTAACCTCCGAGACGGCTGCGAACGTGGAGTTAGCTTTTTGAAAATAAAAAAAACTCTCAGCATAAATTACTAACTCCAAACCTCGTACTGTATGAAAAACTTCAAGCTTATAAAGAAGCTTTCAACGACTGCACTTCCGACTGGCGAAGAAAATTGCAGCCAACTACCAACTTTCAGCAATGTGGATACTTTCTCAGCACAAAGCGAATTAAATCCTTTGTCTTGACTTCGTCAACCTCAGCAACTTTCAACTTCTAGCAGCTTGAATAAGTAAAATCTGCAGCAAGCTTCAATTTTCGTGCAACTTCAATACTCAGCAATTTCGAAATAAATCCCCAGCACAATATAAATTTCTGCAACTCAACACTCTGCAGCAACTTCAACAAATAAATCTTCCAGCAACTCCGGAAAACAACTTCAACCTTCAACTTCGAAATTGCAGCAACACACTTTCAGCTTTTCGAAAGAAAGAGTCTCGGCAAATGAAAATTTCTCCAGCACTTCGCACTTTCAGCAACTCAACACTCCGAAATAAAATAAACTCTCAAAGAATTTCTCTCCTCAACCACTTCGAAAATATTTCAATCTCTCAAGAACTTCTTCAGCAACTTCAACTTCGAAACAATGTGAGGAGAAATGAGAGAAGAGATTGTTTAAATAACTCTTCTCGGAGAATCCTGCTAAGTAGTGCTGGGGCTATTTTTAGCGCCTTCATCAATTTTCCACTCTCTTCGTTCGGAATCTTCTAATTCAAGCGCAGTAGTGGGCTAGTCGTCAGCCGGTCATTATGGCAGTTGCCATTAATAATGATTCCTTCCTTGTAAAAATTCGAATCCTTCCTCTTAGTCTGCCAGTTAACTCTTGGCGATTTAAACAACTCGCGAGAAAAACAATCACTTGACTTGATTTAAAATTCCATTTTAAAATCTCGCAGTGTTTAAATAAATTCAACTCGAAAAATTTCGTGGGAGTTGTAAATTTATTTCCAACTTTTAAAATGTCTGTCATTTAAATCCTCGATTTCATAAAATTTGCCTTAGACATTTTAAATTCTCTCATTAAAATGTTCAACTCCGGGTGATTAAAAATTATTCGCCTGCTCGAAATAATTCACCCTTTGAGATTTAACTTCCGTCAGGAAAATAATCTAGGCAAAACGAATTTCCTCTGAAAATATTAAAATTTCCCTTAGGAAATTAATTTTCAAACTCTGTTAACTCATGGGTGCATTTTAAACGGGTTCATTTGATTTTCACTTGACCCATGGAAAATATTCATCGATATCAAATCTTCCCCTTGAAAAATATTCGTCAACCTTCAACTGCCTTTGGAAAATTTTAAAACTCATCAAATCATCCTTCCATGCCAAGGGCGTATTTTCCCCTAGTGAAATGCTATCTCACTTAGAAAAATTTTCTAACATTTTCTCTCTTGGCGTATTTCCCTTGGTATAATTTTTCTCTGAAAAAAAATAAAAATCTCCATGCCTTATGAATTAAAATTTAAATCCCTCTTCAAGGGCGCATTCTTACCTTGGCACTTTCGTTTTCAACACTTAGAAACTTTTTTTCAACATTTTCAATGTCTTGAAGGTGGGAGCATTTTGAAGGGTCTACTTTCATTTTACCTTAGAACTTTCTTTGAGGGTCTTCACTTTACCTCTTGGACGCATTTAACCTCAAGCTTTCATTTTATGCCTTAGAAGAATTTCGGCCTCTGCTTCAAGTTGGGCGCATTTCACTAGGTGAGCTCCTATTTTCAATGCCTTATTTTATTTTCGAACTTCTCAACACTTCCAAATACCTTGGGCGCATTTCCTTGCTGGAGCTGGGCGCATTTTACAGGGTGAACTTTCACTTTCCATGCCAAGGGCGTATTTTTCCCATTTAACTTTTAATTCCCACGCCTTAGGAATTCTTCACTTGTTTTCTTCTTGGGCGCACTTTACCTAGTGAAATTTTATTTCACTTAGGAAAATTTCTTTATTTTACACTTCAGGCGCATTTGAGGGGGGAAGCTTTCTTTAACACTTAGGAAATTTCCTCAACATTCTTACTCCAAGGTGGGTGCATTTACATATGCAAGCTTTTACTTTCACACGCCTTAGAGAATTCTCCCATCTTTACTCACCTTCAGCTCATGGGCGCATTTGATACTCTCAACTTTTGCTTTTAATGCCTTAGAAATTTTCTCAAGCTCACTTTACACCTTGGGCGCATATGACCTAGTGAGGTTTTATTTCACACGCCTTAGAAAAATAATCCTCAACTCCTCTTCATCATGGGCGCATTTGCTAGGCCAAGCTTTCACTTTCAAAGACTTAGAAACTTTGCATGCCATTCTTCATCTTCTTGAGCGCATTTCACATGGGGAGCTTTCATGTTGAGGGCGCATTTAGGAGTACTTGCTTCCATTTTTATTACTTAGAGAAATTTTTTTTCTCATCACCCCCTTGGGCGCATTTTAGACTGGGTGCTTTTGCTTTCATACTTAGAAATTTTTTATGCTTTATCCTTGCTTCAAGGTGAGGGCGCATTCAGGGGGGTTAGCTCTCAACTTAACACTTAGAAATTTTTTTGATACCCCTTGAGCTTATGGGCGCATTTTGCCCCTCAAGCTTTCATTTTACCACTTAGGAAATTTTGACTTGGCCTCACAACCTTGGGCGCATTTTCACATGCCCACTTTTGTTTTTGCCTTAGAAAATTTTGATGCTATCAATCTGTGAGGTGGGCGCATTTTGAAGGGGATACTTTCATTTTCCCACACTTAGAATACTTTCCATGCCTCTGCTTGTCTTTGTTTACGCATTCTATTTTTAGCAAGTTGTGCTATTTTTAGCAAGTCCCTTGATTTTCAACCTCTAAGGCTCCGTTTTGCCTGAAAATTTCATCATATGATCTTCTCTGCTTGGTGAACCCGTTTTGCCAGTCCTCTGTCCTGACCTGCTATTTATAGCCACATGCTATTTATAGTAAGTTCTGACTTTCTGACTTCAATAGCTCCGTTTTGCCTGAAAGTTGCAACGCTTGATCTTGATAGCTTGAATGTTACTCTGATGCCAACCTCGGGTGCAGACCTGCTATTTATAGCCGTGTCCTGACTTACTAAAAATAGTAAGTTCTCCGATTTCGCTCAAATTTTGCCAGCAGGTACCTTGAAGTGTGCTGACATGGGTGGGGTACTTCGTTTCGGCTATTTTTGGATTTTACCCCCTATAAAAGTGGAAACCCTAATTTGACTTGTATGTATCCCGAACGGTCTCCGTTTGACTTCGTTCCTTCTGCATGTCGTTCTGCTTGCTGAACTGGAGTGTTGGGCGGCTGCCAGAGTGTACCTGCTAAAAATAGAAACTGTCTGAAAAGTGACTCATCCACTGCCGGATGGTTTTGCATGTCATATTGCCGCGGGATCTCAAAAAACCCAGAAAAACCCAGAAAACTGGTCTGCATGCATGCACTGGCTAAAAATAGTAAGTCCTCAAAACTCGATCTTCTCCGCTTGCAAGTCACACCGTTGCGAAGCTCTCGAAAAACCCATAAAGAAAAACCCGACATGCGTTGAAAAACACTGCATGCGAACCCTAAAAATAGCCTCCGAAGGCTGAACTCTGAAAGTGGTCGTCTCGGTTTGCATGTTACATCACTGCGAAGGTTTTGGAAAACCCAGAAGGATTCTCCAGACATGCATCTGAAAAGCTCATGTGGAAACCCTGAAAATGGCTCTTGAAGCCTGAACTGCCAAAAATAGCAAGTCGTCTGATCTGGCTCAAAATTTACGTGTAGGCAGCTTGATGTTACCCGGATGCAGTGGAACTGACAGAATTCCAAAATCTCAATAAAATAGTCCCAAATTGAATACTTACTAAAAATAGTAAGTTGCCGGAATACAGTGAAAATTTAGGGGGACTCTGCTGGAAGTCTTCTGACTGCTGCACTAAGCTTAGATTTCAATTTTATAACTCAATTTGACCTTTAATAAGCCTGAAGGATGAAAACTCTAATTACACAGACTTAACCAATACTTTAACCTGGGTCAAACGACAGGACATCCCCGGAAGGACCAGAGACCAGAGAGAGAGCGAACCAAAGCCAAAAGACCAGAATGGAGCAAAATTTAGGGGGTCCCCATCTTGATGGGGTGATGTGTGAAAAGGTCACAACATGTAGCCCAGGCGTCCTATTTTGTCAGTTTTCACCATTTGCGGCTAGCAAGCTTGGATAATTTCTTAATTAAATAATCTGGAGGCTTACGGGTATGTCTATCATTTGTAATCTTATTGTTATGGTTATTTAATACTCTCTGCATTTACACTTGATCAATATTAGCTCAAATTCTTGTTTTATGAGCTTTTATATGCTACCACCCCTTCTATTTCTCTCTAGAAACTTTCTCTAAAAAACTAAAAAAACACAAAAAGATAAACAAAACATCAGGGGCTTGAGAGGGAGCCAGTTGGGCTCATCACACCAAGTCACCAGATTCAGTTTTCAACGTTCGTAGCCCCCAGTAACATCTCTTCAGAGTTGATCCAACTCTGCAATGAATTTGCTAGCAAGGCTTCACGATCAATCAGGCGACCAAAATTCAAGATCGAACGAAGGCTATCTATCAAGCAGAAGTTGAAAATCTTTTAACTTGCAAGGTGGCATCCAAAGTCAACTCCTAGTTAGGATTTTTGAAGACTTTCTCAAGCCTAGGCGTCCCAAATTGGGTGGAAACTCTTCCAATTAACTCACAATCACGTAAATTGACTCTTCTTCTCGAGCAAGAACGCGACTTGTTTGTCTGAATTGGGCGCTATCTACTTGTGTCTGCCACGCTAATGAGTGCAACTGGCCAAGAATATCTGTCTGACCTTGCTCTGGCTGTTCAAGCGGCACGTTAAATGGGAACTCGTGTGGCAACACCATTCTTTATCATGTCTACTACCTTCAACTCTGCACACAACAATGATGGATCAAAGAATTTTCCTTCAGCCCTCCTTCTAGCGCCAATTCTGTTGGTGTGTGTTTTGAGTACGCCACCGAACACAAAATAAAAATGCCCAAGGGACACTCCTATCCTCTCTTGAAAAGTGATTGTAAATACCTAGAAGGTAATACAATAACTCCAATGTTTCTTTTGGTCAGGTCATGACGTGTGGATAAGGCCAGTGGGCGTTGTGATTGCTGGTAATCACAAGGGGACTTACGTTATAATTTGTTTGCAGATTGAGGACTTAGATGGTTTTATCTTTGAAGGCTCTTTTTGATGGGTATTTCGGATTTTCAAAAAAAAGGGCAAAAGGATAAGGGTTTAGAAATCTAAACTACGCCTAAGAACTCAAGAGACGACAGTGACTAGATAAAATAGGGTAACCGCACTTTGTTTCACCTCCTTCGGACAACTACGCAAAGTGGGTGCAATCTTCAATGGAAGTGATAATAATTTTCATGTTCGAATTGATAAAAACAAACAGAAGTTAAGCATCCACAAATTACCGGTTCAGGCTAACTTTACACATCAAATGCAAATCATCCATTTGACAAAAGTATGAGCTAAATTTTATCCACCACTGCTATCAAATCTATCATCCACTTAACAACGTATGAATTAAATACTAATCTAATTCTATTCTAAGTGTTGAAGGAGAAATATTAAAACCTTGCACACTACTTGAAAATAAAAGTGGTTCTTAGCAAATCATGCACAAGAGCTTTTATAAACGGAAATAGTTTTGTCGCAACAATCTTATACAACTCACTTCACAAATTGCAAATGAGAGTAAACAAGTTTATATAGAGTTTACAAAATTGAATAAACGGCTCAGATTAAAAATGAGCCAACGGCCAAGATCAAAACAAATAAACCCTAATTAGGGTTTCCCAAAATGACTTCAGTAAACAGAGAGTTGACAGGGTGACATGGCGCTTGGAGCTATTTTCAAGGAATTACATCCTGATCCTCCCGCGTTGCCATGTGTTTGATGAATCTGGACACGATCAAGGCAACTTCATCCATGGTGACCTGTGGAAGCATCTCGATTCTGAATTCCAGCCCATCCATACTCTCGGCGCATCTAGCAAAGGTATCCTCCCACTCTGGCTCGGTCTTCTCAAAGGACTCTCGGATGCTTAAGAAGTTCGCCAATTTGGCCCAGTCCTGCTTCAAAATGGATCCAGTGATAGCAAAGATGTTCTCCTGGACTTTTCCCTTCAAAACCTCCAGCTGCAAATCCCTCTCTCGTAGAGCTTCCTTATCCAAGATATCGGAGATCATGTTGAGAATCTTCGTTTGGACTTCCTTAACTTGATCCTCCAGCTTGAGACCATAACCTTAACCCTTTCCAAGACTTCACCCTGTGCCGTTAGTGCCCAATACCAAGTATGGAAGTCATAGGCTGCACCTGCTGCAATGACGCTTCCGTCTATTAATTCTTGCTTCGGAATCCCTTTCAGAATCCTAAGGCAAGGAATGATCCTATCCTGCACATTTGGAAGGCTCTCCCATACTTCCGCCAAAGTGGCTAGTCTAGAAAGCAATGAAGTGGCCTGACTGTAAACTAAGGTCAACCTCTCCATGAATGTCTCAGCTTTTGTGCCCTTGATTGCTATCCATTCTTTGGCCTCTCGAAATGTGACCTTGTTTTCTTCCACCTCCTTGGCTACCTCCTGCGAAGAGTTTTGGAGAAGAGGAGTTGCCGTGTGGCTTGATCAAGTGCTAGATATACTCTTTTAAGCGCTCAATTTCTAACTGGCACTCCTTCCTCTTGGCTACCTCTTTTGCCAACCTTGACTTGATAGTGGACACAGAATTGTCCAAGTCTTCAATTTCCTGGCCCTTCGTGGTTGGACCCAAGTCAATGGTTGTGATGGCATAATCTTGTGGAGCCATGTCCTCCTGTGGCCTGTCCACTGTAGGTACTACAATCTGCATTGTTCTGTTGCCGGCCTCATCTCTCTGTATGCTTGAGAATTTATTTGCTGGCTTCTTGACTACAATCTACGTAAGTCTGGCCAAGAAGTCCGCAGTGTCATCCTCTTCTGGCTCTTCCATTAGCGCCTGTACTTTCAGCCTCTCCCTTAGCCAATCCAGGATCGTCGGCTGCTCCATGCCTTCATCTTCCGGCCTATCTTCCCTGTCAGGAACGTCCAGAATTCCCCTAAGAGCTGAAATCATTCCTTCCTGGAAATCCTCATTTTGGGTGTCCACATTTTCATCATCAGACTCCAATATTTCTGTGCCCGTGGGAGATGGTGGTGCATCTTCGTCTGGCTGAGGCTCCATATTGTTTTCCGGAATCGGGGAAGGATCCCTAATGTCAGCCAGTGAAGCATCTACAGTAGCCAGCATCTCTTCAATATTCCTAGATGCGGCCAAGTGTGAAGGCTTTACCTTAGCCTGCTTCTGAACTGGCTCCTTGCCTGCAGCTATCTCCTTCCTTTTCCTGGAAGTGGTGGGCTCTATCATCTCTACGCCCTGGGATGCGTCTGCATTGGAAGAATAGGATTCCGCCTCACTCAACATATCATAAGTCAAGGTTATCCTTTTTCGCCTGAGTTCCTGAATCTGTTGATCAACCCACCACTGTGTATACTTGATGACTAGTCTCATCAAAGTATTCAAATCGGCGTGCTCGGGTTCTGACCACTTGACCACCGGCAAAGGCAAGCTCTCATCAAAGTGCGGTTGTACCTGTTGTCCATCTTCTTCCAACTGATCCGGCACTCGACAAAGTTCCATTGCTCTGATCAAGCTGACAGGCAGTCTAGACCACATCTTTCGCCTAACCTCAAACTCGTCCGCAGCATCTGCCTAGAAATCTTCTAGTTCAACTCTATGCTTGTACCTCCTTCCATCCACCGTCTTGATGTGATAATGCGGGTCGAAGTGGCTCCTAGATGGATAGGTAGCAAAGGGGTAATGCTGTATCTCGAGCCTGGCACTATCTGCTGCCTGCGATGATGGACAAGACTCTTAGCATGTTCCCTATAATGAAGGGAAAAGTTACTACCGCCTTTTGCTTTGTCCTTTGGAGGCCTTGCAATTCCTCTAGCTGCCTTAGTACTTCCAACAGGACCATCTTGTTAGTCGGGAAGATGGGCAAATGATATGGGCTCCCGGTGAATCCCTGGATTCTGATGTAAGTATATCGAGGATACTGGATAAACCAAGATCCATATTTGCCAATCAACTTTTTGGCCTCAGGAGTCAGCCGTTGGTGCGTCCCTCCCTGGAGTATCGTGGTGATATACATAAGGAAGGCGTCATTAGCTCGCCTGAAGTGAGCCTTCTCTCTCAACTGCAACTGTGGATAACAGTCATATGCCTTCAACTCGTTTGATCCACTACCGACCGTGCCTTTGCATATCAAGCCTGCGTACTTGTAAGTCCTAGCCAACATATAGATGACATAAGAACTCATATAAAACGTTTTAGTTTTCTCCAAGTTGACAAGCTGCTCGTGGAGGTTGTTGCTTATCATTCGTGACCAATTAAACATCTTCACGCCCTCTGTGATGTCCTCAATAAAATAGTACATCCACGGCTTGAACGGCGCCCCCAAAGGACTGCCTGCTATTCTATTCAGCAAGATAATGATGTCTCCATAGTCCTCCTTGAAGTCTGTACGCATCAACTTCTTGGGCATTTTCTTGACCGACGGCCTAGGCTTGTCCAACCATGACTTGTTGATGTTGGCGGCACAAAAGTCAGGCTGTTCATCATACAATCTCTGGGCGTCTTCCTTAGTTTTGTAGGTGGTCTTAGGATACGTAGGAATGCCAAAGGCCTCTTGAATGGCCAACTCTCCTAGATGTGCCAATATTCTCCCGTCAGGTGCCACAATTTGTCTCAACTCAGCATTGTAATGAAGCACACATTCCACCATTAATTCAGCACATTCAAGCGCAGGCAGAAATCCGGCAGCTTGAAAGATTCCATTTCTCACCATTCTCCTGGCGACAGGCGTTGGCAAAGGTCCATTGTGCCCGTATATTCTTTTCTTGAATTCCTCGAGGTCAATGTGGCCAAGATTGGTGTCTGAGATGTTTTTCCATTTTGATTTTATTTTAGTCTCTGGCTGCGATCCCTTGCTTGCGAATTTCATCTGTGCTTGCCTGGACGTCTCTCCTTGATCGACTGTCAACTTGCAAGTACAAAATACTTAACATTAATATAAGACCTTTTAAAATCAATTTACTTTGGGGTGTAGTTGGATAAAATCGCACTTTCAGCTTATTAAATTAAAATTTCTGTCAAAAAGCAAGTTGAAAGTGAACAAATTCGCCCATCTATGAATGAAACTCGTGCCGGAAAGAAAGTAGAAGATAGAAACGAGGTATAAACACACTGTGAATTAATCCAAACCTCAGAGATCGTATTCTGGCTGCAAACGAATTTAAAAATTCTGAAAATCTGCCAAAGGAAGTGCGCCAAAGCTGGGAAGTACGATTTTCAGCAAAGAAATAACTTATTTCTTTTTAAAAATCACGCCTGTCAACAAGAAATTGCTTCCTTGATTCTCACAGCAACGTTACTTTCATGAACTTGTCCTTCGCAAACGATTCCCTGAAGATTCGAGAGAGATAGCTTTTTCTCAGTCGAAATTGTGAAGAAATGAGTTGCTGAAACTCATTTTATGACTGAGAAGTGAGATTTTCCTCAAGGAATTGCTTTCTTTTCTCTGATTTTCTTCCAATTTTAGAAACGTTTTTCTTCTCGGATTGGCAAGTTTCTAATTTCACTTTCAGTCGTTGAGGCAAGTTTCCAATTTTCATCTCTGTGCCACCTCTGTTTGAGATTTTCGAATTTCTTAAAAAAATGCCTAAGTGTTGGAGAAAATATCAAAAGATATTAAATTAATTGTTTAAAATTAATTTTCCAACATACTTTAAATCTTCAAATCATAGCAAATTTAAAATTACCTAAGGCAGAATGATTTAATCCTTCAAATAATCTCCGTACTTCGAATTTTTTATTAAAATTTCCCAAGTGTTGGAAAATAATTTAAAATATTAAAATATTAAATTCCAACCAGTTTAAAATTGATACATGGCTAAGTTTGTTTGTCCGCGGCCAACTATTTTATCTTCCAATTGTCTGCCTAGCCAAAATGTGCTCAATAATTCGTCTGCCAGATTTCAACTCTCCGTGCGGACTTTTGACCCCTCTGGACATTTTTACTTAGCCAAACAATTCATTTTCTATCTTTCTGGGTTGGGCGACCTTCGAGATTTCTCTACCACATTGTCATTTTTTATTCGTGCCTTAGGAATTTTTTTCAAGCTGAGAGGGGCGGACTTCGTACTTGCTTTGCCAAACACTCTTCATTTTATGCCAAAGAATTTCATTCCGTTGTGTCGAGGAGTGATTTTCGTGCCGGCCAAACCTCTTCCTCCTCTGGACATTTCTCCTTTTTTCATGCCTTAGAAAAATTTATCTTTCAAAGTTGGACGAATTTCTTATAATTCCTTGCCAACGGCATATTTTATCCTCCATTTGTCTAAGGCGGACTTCACACTTTTCTTGCCATGGCGAGTTTTATTCTTGCCTTGTCCAATGGCGGACTTCACTTGTAATTGGCCATTTAATTCAATTCCTAGCGAATTTCCCTTGTAATTTCACCTCTTCCAAACATCTTGGAGCGGACCCCTTCATATTTCCACTCTTCTCCAAACTTCTCAGGGCGGACTTCACATGCTTCTTGCCATTTTAGCATATGGCGTACTTCAACTTGCCTTTGCCATTTCTCCCTTATGCTGGGTGGACTTCATACTTTTCTTGCCATCTACCTTGGGGCGGACTTTCTCATGACTTAGCCACTTTTCACCTTGCTGGGCGGACTTGGTAGCCTTCTTGCCATTGACTTTTTTGGGCGGACTTTGACCTTTTTGTGCCATGGGCGGACTTGGCCTTTCCTTTGCCATGGGCAGACTTGCTCTTGTCTTGTGCCATCCACCTCTTTCCTTGGGTGGACTTCATGCTTCCCATGCCAAGGGCGGACTTCATGCTTGACTCACTAGTGCCTACCTTTGGCATGCCAAAGGTAGGGCGGACTTCATGCTCTTCATGCCATTCTTCTCTCATAGGCGCCTCTCTCAAACTTAGCCATTTTTCCGAACTTTTGCCATTTTTACCTTGATTCTTTTGATGTTTGGAGGCATGTTCATTTCTTGCTTGATGGGATCCAAAAATAGAAACTTTCTAAAAATAGAAAAAGCAAAAAGCATCCCTAAAAAATAGGAACTCCAGAATGGCCTAAAAATGCCGAAAAAAAAACAAAAAGCAAAAAAGCAAAATCCCTAAAAAATAGGAAGTGTCAGAATTGACCGAAAGCAATGGCATTCCTCGTCTACTGGGTCTTCTGAGCATTTCCATAACGTTTAAGCATTCAAATGGACTCAAAATTACAACTTGGCCGGACTGACTCTCAAAATTTATTCAAATGGAACTGTTAAAGACGTTGCGCAGAGGGCGGAACCAAAACTTGGGGGTCCCCATTTGCGATGGGGCGATGTGTGAAATAGGTCACAACAGGACCCTTGTAGGCTAACAAGATTGGGTTAGAGGGTCAGTGGCCTTATTTGGTGGGTTTTGTCGTTTCCATCCTTTGAGTTCAATGATTGGCTCACAGCAGGCCTTGGCAGTGCAGTGATTGACAGCTTTTGACAGCACGTCAATATGTTGAGTTATGAGCGAGATATTAATTTTCTAGTGAATTAAAGTGTTTTACTTTATTTGATGGAATATTATAAAGTCAACTTGATTTTTTAATAAAGTATCACTTAAATTTATTTAAGTGAAAATTAAAACACTTTATCAAAAGGGGTGCCCATTTATTTCATCATTGACTATTGAAAAGATATAAAATACATTTAAATGTATTTTAGAGTGAAATTGGCGTCACTTTATGGAAATGCGTGCCTTTTTGGCCTTATAAGGAAGCAAAGGAAAATTGGAACTCATCTATTGATTATTTGACATTTTCTCTTTGGCTTTGGTTGATGCGTGATTTCTCTGAGACAAGGGTTTCAAGAAATTTATCTCTGGAGAGCGACAATTCTTCACAAATTGGTGATTGTGAGACTATGAAAGATCAGTTGAATGATTGCAACCATGGGAGCTTCACTTCAAGAGTTCTTCAATGCTTTAAACATGATTCTATGTACAGTTTTATTCAGTTTACAATAAAGAAGAGGGCTTCTTCATCAGAGACATCTCCTTCAGGTTTCTCTGCAGTTTCCAATGTTCATTCCATAGTTTCTTGCTTGGCCGTACCTTTCAGCCTTGGGAAACATGTCACCAGGAGGCTAGGCGTGTGAATCTTCTTGCTGAAACGCCTTCTTTCTTGCATCTGATAGTGTTCCTTTCTTGGCGTCCATCCTTCAAGACTGCTTGCATCCAGTTTCTGTTGGGGAGAAGTCAGATCTGTAGCCCAGGCGTCCTATTTTGTCAGTTTTCACCATTTGTGACTAGCAAGCTTGGATAATTTCTTAATTAAATAATCTAGAGGCTTACGGGTATGTCTATCATTTGTAATCTTATTGTTATGGTTATTTAATACTCTCTGCATTTACACTTGATCAATATTAGCTCAAATTCTTGTTTTATGAGCTTTTATATGCTACCGCCCCTTCTATTTCTCTCTAGAAACTTTCTCTAAAAAACTAAAAAAACACAAAAAGATAAACAAAACATCAAGGGCTTGAGAGGGAGCCAGTTGGGCTCATCACATCAAGTCACTAGATTCAGTTTTCAACGTTCGCAGTACCCAGTAACATCTCTTTAGAGTTGATCCAACTCTGCAATGAATTTGTTAGCAAGGCTTCACGATCAATCAGGCGACCAAAATTCAAGATCAAGCGAAGGCTATCTATCAAGCAAAAGTTGAAAATCTTTTAACTTGCAAGGTGGCATCCAAAGTCAACTCCTAGTTAGGATTTTTGAAGACTTTCTCAAGCCTAGGCGTCCCAAATTGGGTGGAAACTCTTCCAATTAACTCACAATCACGTAAATTGACTCCCCAATTAGGATTTGGACGACCAAATTGATGCTTCCAACTCAAATTGATATTTATCAAAGCCTAGGCGTCCATTCTTCATTATTTCTTGCAAGTTGAAGAGCTCAAACAAAAATATTTTCTCTCCAACGCCATTTGAAGATCTGACGGAAGCCATTCTCAATGTTCTTCATTTTTCTAGTCTTAGGTTGCATAGAAGAACGCCTTTCACAAGATTTCATCCTCAAGCATCATTTTTCAAGGCAACAACTTATAACTTCTAGCTTCTCCCTACACATTTCTTCTATTCTTGTCTTAGATCTTCTTGCATGTCCAAGTAAACAACATATTTTTACAGATCTGGCCTTTTGGGTATGATCAACATGAAATTGGCCATAAAACCCACATGCTAGAATTTTTTGGAAAAGTTGCCCTGCTGCGTTTTTAGGGTTTCTGCAAAAAATCACTTTTCCGAAAAATGATGAACTGGGTTGATCAGCTCGCAGGTGCCTAAAATACCCATGTGCTAGAATTTTCCAAGAAAAAAGAGCTTTTGGAGCCTCTAAAGCTTCTGCCCCGAGGGGTTATTGCATGTCAAAGAAAAATCCATCTTTTTGAAACTCTGACGTTGTGGGTTCATTCAAAAAGATATCCCCAACAAAACCCATGTCTCGGAAATTTTTGGAAAAGTTGCCCCTCGAGAAGCTATTTTTAGCCTCACTGGAAAAGTTGCTTAAACATTTCCGTGTTTACAGTCAACAGTCAAGTTTTTCAAAATACAGTTCTCTAAAGTTGAATACAAGACCAATATTGGTCTTACTTCACGACTTCCTGAAAACAATCAACACAGACGCGCATCGAGTGAAGCCCGTAGTCAATTTGGACGCCTTGGAAGGCGTAAATGGCATCACCGTTCAATGGACAGCAAGAAGATGCGGAAGGTATTTACTTCAATTACAAAGCCACCACCAGTTACTACCACACTACCTTCCACACTCCCATTCTCATTTGAGGATGGCCTATGTTTCAATCACCGCAGAAGAGCATAAACAAAAACTTTGTACTTGGAGAGAACAAGAAGTCTTCAAGGTAAAAACCTACGAGGTAATCTCTGCAAAGTTGACTGAGGGTAGACAAAAGGTGACAAGTGCTATCAAGTTCGTGAGAAATTTTCGTATCACAAGTCCCTTGCCAGTATCAACGTGAGGACGGTGAGTAGATTGCAGATGATGAAGTGCAGATGAAATTCCAAAACCTCATCAGTAGTATTTTCAGCGGTCACTATAGGTTGAGTCAGATTACGGCCATGTCAACGAACCTTGATGATGCAGTTGAAAAGGGACGCCATTACCAGGATCAGATTGCAAGTGGCGAAGAGATGTTGCAAAGACATGTCATCATCCTGAGAAGTATCAGTTGTCTAGACATAGAGATAGTTAATGACTGGTTAGAGGGGCCGATGACTCAAAGTGCTAAGATGTAAACTTCTAGTTAGGACGTCCCACCCTTTTCCAAAAATGACATTAGACACAATAGTTAACTTGATGCCTCTTTCCAAGTTAACTCATTGTCCCACCAATTGTGCATGTTTATTTTTAGAAACACTTTTGTATATAGGAGTTCTCTTTTAGTTTAGAATCGGTTAACTGAAGTAGACTTTCCAGTTAACTGTTAGGTTACCTACTTTTAGACATAGGAATAAATCTTGTTGATTGGCAAGAACTCAATGTTAACTCAAGGAGACTTTAGGGCTGCCTACTCCTTTGAGCTTTTATAAATAAGAGCCTTTGCTCATTATTTGGTAACTTTACTTCACGGTAGCAAAAACTGAGCTATTTGCTTGCGACTTTGTTCACTTACTATATATTCTTGAATCATATTTGTTATAGCTAAACGTTGAGCTGTTTGCTTGCGTTCTTGTTATTCAAATAGGTGTGTTCAATATATGTTCAAGTGTATTGGTTGATCGCATGTTGTGTGATTGTCTCTTTCATGCAATTTGTTGTCTCAAAGTGTAATCTTTGATTGAAGTTGAGATAATAAATCAGGAGAGCCACATGCCTTTGATCCAAAATTCTCAAGGTCTTTCATGTATGTTGTTTCAAAATAATCTTTCAATCTACACCTCGGAAAGAGCATCTCGCCTCCTTGGGAATTTAGAGAGTAGGATTATCATTATATGTTGTTTGTAGTAATCTATATTTCAGCCTACACCTCGGAAAGAGCACCTTGCCTCCTTGCGAATCCTCAGATTTAGCTTACCGTTTGATGATTACTTGCATGAATTCTATTTTAGAGTAAATCTGAAAGTTCAGAGCCTTCGGATGCATTCTAAGAGACAGTTCGTCTAAGTGATCAAACCATTCCCAAATTGCTCCTAGATCCTCTCGCTCTAAAATACTTGAGGAGATAGGATAGTCATAGCTTTAGCATAGTTGTAGTTAAGATCTGCAGAAACCAAAGAAAACCTTAGCTACAA
Source organism: Sequoiadendron giganteum (assembly GCA_007115665.2). Classification (NCBI taxonomy): domain Eukaryota; kingdom Viridiplantae; phylum Streptophyta; class Pinopsida; order Cupressales; family Cupressaceae; genus Sequoiadendron; species Sequoiadendron giganteum. Next base: position 595,964,929 of record CM021103.1, on the reverse strand, counting down.
CGCATTGTGTTTAATAACCCGGTGCTCTGCTGCTGAGTAAAAAAGATAGGAATTTAGTTCACTTTACTTTTTATGCAACCATCAGCAAAAGAGGGAGCTTCCCCTCCTAATTTGAAGAGCAGTTAACATTGTGCATAGTTGTTCATTTCCAATAAGCACTCCAAAGGTGCTAATTGAAACGCCAACAGTTTTCTATCGCCCACCTTGAGGCACGAGGCATAAAACTTCAAGAAAAGCTAACGCTTTTATGTCATGGGAATCACTATCTGGCATCCGATTGCATGATCCATACAGAAGTAATGGATGATAACAACAATAATGCTGGCAAGAAACGTCCACCTTCATGACCTTGGGGTAATAACATTGGACCTTTGGCTTTTCAGGTAAATCATGAGTTACCTAAAGGTCAAGGAAGCATTTTCCCCGATTTCACAATGATGGAAGTCGATGAACATTTTGCTACATTCACTACAGCTTGCGTTGTCTTGCATGTGCCACATGAAGACATCACAGTGCGTCTCTTTGTGGAGACTCTTGTTGGGAATGCTACTGACTGGTTCAATCACCTAAAGCCAAGCGTTATTACAAGCTGGGCAACTATGAGCGAGAATTTTTTGGCAAGATTCAAGCCCGCTGAAGACAGTCGTTTGTTGTTTGCCCAACTTGCAAATTCAAAGATGGAGCACAATGAACACATGAGGGAGTTTGTGGCAAGATTTAATCGTCTTGTTACACGACTTTCTTCTACACTCAATCCACCATCAAAGATTCTGACGAGTTGTTTCATAAATGCTCTTCCATTAGAGATAACCTTCCTCCTCAAGACGACAAAAGAGACAGAGTTGAAGAGTGCACAAGAAAATGCCATCAAGTTGGAGGATAATATGATCGCTTCCGACTTGATGAAAACAAATTCTATTGGATCTCTAGTTCAACAACCGTACCAGCCAAAAAAAGACAATTTTCAGCCACGGTTGCCAACATCTCCATCAAGACCAATGATTGAAGTTGCACACAATGCAGTATTTTGTTGTTTCCATGATATTGATACTCATACCGGATCCACATGTCCTGAGAATATGAGAATGAACCAAATCATAAGATACACTGAAGCTGCTCCCAGTTCTAGTTTTGTACCAACACAAAGTTTGAACGTTGTCTTGCCACAAATGGACAACTTCGATGGCGACTCCGTTGCAGGATACTTTGATAAAGAACCCGTCAATCAAGAACAAGAAAAAGAATACCGTCAATACGCTCTTACGTTGAATCATGAAAAATTTTCAACACCTTTGTTTACATGTGCTGAGCACTTCAAGGCACAGAAAGAAGAAGAAGAAAGCCGAAAATCAAACGATAAGGGTAAAGAAGTGCCTTCCACTTCCAATCCCAGATCTTCACAGAAGAACAATGTAAATGTAATCAAATCTCAATCAGAATAGGAGCCTAAAACTAAGGAAATTCTTAGTATAAAATTCTGTTCAAAATTCTAAGTCAGATTTATTTCTCTTTTCATGAATGTGCTGATTGTAGAACATTTATCGATTTCAATGTTTGCAGATCAACAAAAGAACCACCATATATACAAAGGGAGACACGCCTCTACAAGAGACGCGTCTCGTGAGAGGATGTGTCTCCACAGAGTGGAGACATGTCCGCTCATGGGACGTGTCCCTTGGGCACGCGGGCTCCAAACAAACCGAAATATTTCGGTTAACACACATAAACTAATGTGTGGGCAGTAGTATATATATAATACGAATTCCGATTTTATTAAATGCAGATTTCGATTTTTATTCAAATGCAAATTTCGATCATCTCAATTTGAATAACTTATTTGAAGGTATTTTATATTTAAGAGCAGATCGATTAAATATAAATGATGATGATGCATAAATGCAATCATCATTTATATCTGACCGATTCTATCTTAAATCAACAAACAATATGCCAGTTGCTCTAGATCCATCTTTAGCAAATTTTGACATCATAGCTTCCATGATGAAGACCAAGGTACAAATCTCTCAGCTGAAATATCTTCAGGATCATCTAGAACAACTAGATCAGATTCTCAAAGTTGTAAAGAAGCAGGCTATGCTCAAGTCATCTGTTCCAGTTGAAGCAAAGCTAGAAACAGGTCTTGGTAATTATGTGACTGTCAGAGATAGAAACAGAATAAAAAAAGAGACTGACAGAGGACACAAGGTCATGGGCAATACAGTTCGATGGAGGTTGTTCCAATGTAGTTTCAAGAGCAGGGGAAATGATCATCTCCCCTAAAGAATAGTCTACCCAGTTGCATGTTGCCTGCAATTGGAATACACTGAAGTTGAGAAAGAGGTGCTTTTGTTAGGCCTCAAAAATGCCGAAGACATGGGAATCAAACTCCTATGTGTTAAAGGTGATGTAGAGCTGATTGATGAGCCAGTCAAAGGATATTTTCAAGTCAGAAAATATCACCTATGGCATTATAGAAATCGGGTTTGGAACTCGATCAACTGGTTTGAAGAATTCAACATCCCGAGGATGGACGACTGCAGAACTAATGCCTCAAGGGTATCAGCTTTCCCATTTGCATCATAATCTGACTTTTGTTAGAGTAACTTTTCTTGGATATATGAATACCTGAGAATCTTCATCCCAAAGGGATTGTCTCCTGCAATACCCATCAAAAGAGAAGTAAAGCCTTTCAGATAGAAGCAACATCGATGGAAGGCTCTTATCGCTGTCATGCAACAAACAATATCCAATGTACTTCATCCTTTAGGGGGTGGAGTAAATATTTGGAAGTGATTTTCTTTCTTTTTTCGTTATGTATTAATATATTTCCTCGTTTCGTGAAGTCTTGTCATGTTTAAGGTGATTTCATCGGTAGTCTTGTTTTTAGGTGATTTAGGAAAACTCCAACTGTCAGGTGAATTAGGAAATAGTCCTGACTCCATTGCCCAACTGATAAGATACTGGTCTGCACATTAAAAACTTAGAGATTCTCGGTTCTCTTATCCCGTAAGTACCCGACATGGTTACCAGACGAAGCCTAATGTTGTACCCAAAATAAAAAATTTGCTTCAATAAGGCATTTTGGTAAAGATAGTCTAAAATCATGTAAAATTGTTGTCAAAAGCCAATTTTAGGTCAAACAAAACATGGGATTTTTGTGGGTTTATGTCAAGGAGGATACTTGCAGATTTTGAAAATTAGGGTTTCAAACCCCTATTTTTAGGAAAACCCAAAAAAATAGGACCTTTCCAGAAATAATTGAAAATGATTTTGATAGGATAATTTGACTTCACAATCACACTAGTCATTTCAAAATGACCAAAAAGTTTGTTTTACTCTGGTGGGTCTATTTCATTTTTTTAGGAGAAAAGCTTAGACCTCTGAGCCCATTAATGGCAAATGGCTAGTACCAGGTATCGAGATCTAAGCCTCAAAAGCTTCAAGGAAGAATTCATGGAAAAAGATGCTCGAAAAGATGCTTCATGACGGAGGGCATTTTCAAAGGTTGAAAAATGCTGAAAATATTCTAAGTTTGGAAGATGCACGCCTTAGTGCAAGAAAGATGCTATGCAGTCAATGCCTTGGTGAATTTTTCAAGCACCCATACACACAGAATGGCGAAAGCAATTGCAACGGTGAACGTGTTTGCGTCATCGACAACGGTGATCAAACATGTCAAGCTACAAGGTGAATGCGTTTGCGTCATCGACAACGGTGATCAAACATGTCAAGCTACATGGTGAATGCGAAGCGCGAAGAGGTGAAAATCTTAAAGATAATGATGAAGTTGTAGCCAAAAGCGCCCCTGCTGGCCAGGGGGCACCCATGAATCAAAGGGGCCAACTACAGTTGTTATCAATTGCAAAAGAGGTTGTCCTCTTCAGAATTTTGTTGGCTTTCCAACGCAACGTCAAGCAAGTTCACCTGATTCATCAATCACCAGCAAACAGAGGCGGATAGAAAAGATGTTGAAAGCAAAAGTCATCAAAGACGACAGTCAAACAAGGGAAATTGCACCCCTATAGCCCAGAGGCGCCCAAGAATAAGACTAATCAGATGTCAGTTTTTGAGTTGGTTATCTCCAAGTGATCTTCCCAGCTTCAACTCAGCTTTGCAATGAACCTGTTTGCCAGTCCACAAGACATACGAAATGGCAGCAGTTGTTGATCATACGAGCACATAAAATGGAGGATGAAATGAAAGTCAAAAGAGCAAATGTACCCCTGCTAGCCAGGGGTGCCCAACATTTAGAGCAACCTGTTGTGATTTTCAGCAACTATCTTCTCTAAGACATCTTCTCAACAGCCCTTTCAGCTTTGCGATGAATCCAATTGCAAGCTCATGGGACCTGTCAAGCACTCACAAACCAAGATCAAGCGTAAAACACTGGAGGCAAAGGCAAATTGAAGGACATGAAGAATTGACTAAGCGTTGAAGAAAATGCACCTTCCTAAAAATAGGCACCCAACCTTTTGGGCAATTAGATGTTGCTTTCAGGTGTTGTAACTCCCAAGAAGACCTCTTCCATTTTGATCAATCTCCACGATGCAATCGTCAACACAAACATCGGAGCAGTCAAACTTCCGGTGACAAAGATCAAACTGGAGTTGTTCGTGAAGGGTTGGAAAGTGCAAAATGTACCTCAAAAGAACAAAAGCGCCCTTGCAGGCTAGGGGTGCCTAGAAGTTTGAACCTCATAAATCAATTTTCTGAGCTTGCACATACAGTCATCTGTTCTAGAATGTTTCTAGCTTCATAGTGGATTGAACATCCCAATCACGAGATTTGTTGGTCACCAACATCTGCTAATTGAAGAGCAGAGGGTCAAATGGAGAAAATTGAAAAGCATCCAAGAAATTGGCCAACACTGGCAGAAAAAGCACCCTTCTAGGAAAAGGCACCCAAGAATTCAAGGCACCAGATTTAGTTTTCAAGGTTCGCAGCCCCCAATAACATCTCTTCAGAGTTGATCCAACTTCGTAGTGAATTTGTTAGCAAGGCTTCACGATCAATTAGGCGACCAAAATTCAAGATCGAACGGAGGTTGTCTATCAAGCAACAGTTGAAAATCTTTAAACTGGCAAGGTGGCATCCAAAGTCAACTCCTAGTTAGGATTTTTGAAGACTTTCTCAAGCCTACACGTCCCAAAATGGGTGGAAACTCTTCCAGTTTACTCCCAATCACGTAAATTGACTCCCCAATTAGGATTTGGACGCCCAAATTGATGCTTCCAACTCATTGATATTTATCAAAGCCTACGCGTCCATTCTTCATTATTTCTTGCAGGTTGAAGAGCTCAAACACAATTATTTTCTCTCCAGTGCCATTTGAAGATCTGACAGAAGCCATTCTCAGCATTCTTCATTTTTCAAGTCTCAGGTTGCATAGAACGACGCCTTTCACAAGATTTCATCTTCAGGCATCATTTTCCAAGGTAGCAGCTTATAACTTCTAGCTTCTCCCCACACATTTCTTCTATTCTTGTCTAAGATCTTCTTGCATTTCCAAGTACATAACATATTTTCATAGATCTGGCCTTCTAGGTCTGATCAACACGAAATTGACCATAAAACCCACGTGCTAGAATTTTCCAGAAAAGTTGCCCCACTGCCTCCAATTTTTAGGATTTCTGCAAAAAGTCACTTTTTCATAATCTAACGAATTGGGTTTGATCAGCTCGCAGGCGCCTACAATACCCATGTCCCAAAATTTTCTAGGAAAAAAGAGCTTCTGGAGCCTCTAAAGCTTCTACCTCGAGGGGTTATTACATGTCAAAGAAAAATCCATCTTTTCGAAAATTAGACGTTGTGGGTTTGTTGAAAAAGATATCCCCAACAAAACCCACGTCTCAGAAATTTTCGGAAAAGTTGCCCCTCGAGAAGCTATTTTTAGCCTCACTGGAAAAGTTGCCTGAACATATCTGTGTTTATAGTCAACAGTTGAGTTTTTCAAAATACAGTTCTCCAAAGTTGAATACATGACCAATATCGTTCTTACTTCATGACTTCCTGAAAGCAATCGATACAGACATGCATCAAATGAAGCCCATAGTCAATTTGGACGCCTTGGAAGGCGTAAATGGCATCACCATTCAATGGACAACAAGAAGATGCGGAAGGTAGTTACTTCAATTACAGAGCCGCCACTGGTTACTACCACACTCCCGTTCTCATTTGAGTATGGCCTACATTTCAGTCACCGCAGAAGAGCATAAACAAAAACTTTTTACTTGGAGACAGCAAAAAGTCTTCAAGGTAAAAACATACGAGGTAATCTCTACAAAGTTGACCGAGGGTAGACAAAAGGTGACAAGTGCTATCAAGTTCACAAGAACTTTCGTATCGCAAGTCCCTTGCCAGTATCTATTACACAAGTAATTGGTAAATTATTAATTGTATTAAGCAATGAGCGAGATGCTCAATAAATAGTTTACAAGATTTACAAAAACGGGAAGTTTCTAAAAAAAAACTCCAAATAAGATCAGAGACAATCTTATCACTAATTTACAATAAAATACAATAGTTGAGCATTAATAAATAAATAATAAACATTATTTTAATACCCTCCCTTAATGCTCAATCTGTCAACTACACCAAGATGCCCCTTGAATTTTACAAACTTATCTGGACTGAGGGATTTGGGTGAGAATATCTATTGTCTGCTCCTTTGTCGAAACATACAACAACTGAACTGATCCGTCTTCAACAAGCTTCTGAATGAAGTGAATGAGTTTCCACATGCTTGGTTCTTTCATGGAAGACTAGATTCTTGGCAAGTTTGAGAACTCCCTGATTATCACAGAACAAGGGAGTCGGACCTGCTTGAGATATTTGCATATCCGTAAGCATCTGACGAAGCCAAACTGCCTCTCAAGCTGCCTTAACAGCTCCACGATACTCTGCTTCGGTTGAGGAGAGAGCCATTGCCTGTTGCTTCTTACCAATCCATGTGACTACACCAGATCCCAAACTGAACACATACCCAAATGTTGATTTCCTGTCATCAATTGAACCTACTCAATCGGAGTCTATGAAACCACCGAGTCTAGAATCTTGACTCCAAGTGTACAAGAGTCCATAATCAGAAGTGCCCTTCACATAACACAGCACACGCTTCGCTGCTACCCAATGATCAGCCTTGGGGGCTGTCATGAAGCGTGAAATGTAGCTCACTGCAAAACTGAGGTCAGGTCTAGTGGCAGTGAGATAGATGAGCCTGCCCATTAGTTGCCTGAACAATAATTCATCAACTACCAGTGAGTCTGACTTAGCTGACATCTTAAGCCCTTTTTCCATGGGTGTGGAGGCAAGTTTGCAATCCTGCATTTGGAACTTATCCAGTAGACTTCGAGCATATTTGGACTGGGAGATGAAGATACTGCTCTCAGTCTGCCAAACCTCAACACCTAAACAATAATGCAAAAGTCCCAAATCTGTCATGTCAAATGTGCTGCATAAATCCTGTTTCATCTCAGCGATCAAATGTGTTGAGCTGTCAGTAATGATAAAGTCATCCACATAAACAACAAGAATAAGGATATCACTACCAATATGTTTGACATATAGATTAGAGTCAGATGGACTCCTCTGAAAGCCATGATCTGTAATGTACTTGTCAATCTTGATGTACCAAGCTCGAGGAGCCTGTTTCAGGCCATAGAGTGCTTTGACTAATCTACACACCTTGTGTTCTTTACCAGCAACCTTGATCCCTGGAGGCTGCGTCATGCATACTTCTTCCTTCAACTCACTGTTGAGGAAAACACTCTTAACATCCATCTAATGGACTTTCCAACCAAACCGGGTTGCTAAGGCAAGGATGAGCCGAATGGTACTCATCTTGGCTGTAGGAGCAAAAGTCTCCTCATAGTCAATGCCTTCTTTTTGTGAGAACCCCCTTGCAACTAGACGAGATTTGTACTTGTCAAGGGTTTCGTCAGCTTTGTATTTCATCTTATACAGCCATTTGCAGCTAATGAGCTTCTTCCCTAGAGGAAGATCAGAAAGGACCCAAGTGTGAAATTTCTGAAGACTCTAGTATTCAACCTCCATAGCCTTTTCCCACTCAAGAATTCCTTTAGCCTCTGAATATGTCTGAGGCTCATATACATTGTGAATGTTGGCCATGAGAGCAAAGTTAATTGTATGTTGTTGTTTGCTCTTGTTTCTGGATGATCTCCCCTCAATGAGCTCATCATCATAAAGATCTCCAATAGTCTTAGCCCACCATTTAGGCCTCTGAGAAGAAGCGCCAACATTAGATGCAACAGGGGGAGCTAGAACTGGTTCAGCAGGGAGAAAATCAAGATCATCCAGAGGAAAATCAGGTTGAGCATCATCAAAGATAGAATCTGCATCATCCCTCCCATCAGATAGACCTAACGGAAGACGGACACCTAAATCAGAAGCTTTCAAGGGCTGATCCTCTGAATGCTGAACAGGCGAGGAAAGGTGAAACGGTCCTCATTCTTCATCAAAGACAACATCTCGACTGAAGATGAGACGATCAGTGTCTACATCAATCAGCCGGTAAGCCTTATTATTGTCACTATATCCTATGAACATAAGTTTTTGACTCTTGGAATCCAGCTTAGATCGTTTGGCATCTTGAATCCATACATATGCCAAAGAGCCAAAAAAATTCAAATGACTAATCCTGGGTTTTCTACCATTCCAAGCTTCCTCAGGAGTCTTCCCCTTAACGGCATGAGTAGGTGACCGATTAAGGAGATAGACTGCAGTGAAAACTGCTTCTGCCCAAAATTTGTTAGGAACACTTCTGTATTGCAACATGGAGCGGGCCATCTCAACAATTGTACGATTGCGCCGCTCTACAACACCATTTTGTTGAGGAGTGTAGGGTGTGGTTAATTGGCTTTTAATCCCATGTGTATCACAGAAGTTGGAGAATGCAGTAGAACAAAATTCCCCCCCATTATCTGACCTAAGAGTGATTATGCAAGAACCAGACTCTTTTTCTACCAAGGCCTTACACTTTTGAAATACATTAAACACTTCTGATTTCTGTTTAAGAAAGTACACCCACATTTTCCTATTGAAATCATCAACAAATAGTAAGAAATATCTACAACCAATAATAGACAAAGTATTCATAGGCCCACAAATATCAGCATGAATTAATTGCAGTACCTTAGAAGCTCACCACGAGTCACCATCTGGAAACAGTGTCCGATGTTGTTTCCTGGCCTGACATGTGCCACAAACGTCGTGATGCTGAGTCTAAATGTCAAGTGGACCAACTACAAGTCCCTCCCGAGCAAGCTGAGAGAGATAATGCACATTTAAGTGCCCATACCGCTGGTACCAAAGAATGGTGACAACAAAGTTTTTGGCTGCCATAGCTAACTCTAGAGAATCATTTGTGTCCACTAGCCTGTAGAGGCCATGATCCTCAATGTCGACAGCTACTGCAGTGCGAGTCTCCCAATCAACAATGGAACATTTGTGAACATTGAACACCACATCCAATTGAGGAGAATGTCGCATGATCTGACTGACTGAGAGAAGGTTGAGCTCCATATCAGGTACATAATATACGTTGAGGAATATGAGATTCCTCCCGCCAGACTAAACCTGAACAGTGCCTGTACCGACAACTATGTATTCTTCGCCTCCTCCAAAAATAATTGAGTCAGTACATGGAGAGAAGTCTGTGAACCAGTCACGTCAATGAGTGAAATGACGCGAGGCACCTAAGTCAATGTACCAAGCAGAGGATTTGACATGGTCTACAGGCCTTTTTGCCATGAATGCATAAAAGGCAGATTCCTTCTGCAGTGCTCGGCGACATTAGCTTTCTGCTAAGACCCTCCCTGCTTCTTTTGTTCAGAAGCCAAACGTGCACGACAATCCTTCTTCATGTGTCCATATTTGTGACAATAGTTGCACTGAATATTCTTCTTTTTAGGGCTGGTCGGAGGTTGACAGGAGCCTTTCTGCTGCGAAGGCTGACCTTTCCCTTTGTTCTTAGGCTGAGTTTTAGCTGCAAAGGCTTGCTCTGTAGAGGATGAGGACGCACTGCTACCAAACTATTGTTTCCAACGGTCCTGTTGCAAGAGGATAGTACAAAGCTAGGAAAACTTTAGGTCAACATTAGCAGACGTAATGTTGAGAGTCTCTATGAAATGTTCATAAGACTTAGGTAGGCTTTTCAGAGTGATCATGACCATGTCTTCCTCCTCTATTTTCCGACCAATAGCCTCCAATTGATCTCAGATCTCCTAGATTTTGTTCAAGTGCGCCTACAAAGTTGTCTTCTCATCCATCATGATAGAAAACATGTTTTTCAAGAAAAACGCACGGCTTTTGTCGGAAGTTTCATGCAAACCCTTCAAATGGTCCCAAATATCCTTTGCCGATTTTCCAAGCAGGATCTGAGGTAGATGATCATTAGTTACTAAAAGCTTGATAAGCATCACCGCTTCACGATTATTCTCATCGAACGTCTCCTGAGCTTTATCGGCAGTGGTGGGTCAAGTAACATTGCCCAAAATCATCTGATCAAGGCAGCGATATTCAAAGATTGTCATCATGCGCTGCTTCCAGGTGTTGTAATTTTTGCCGTTGAATCTTTGACTGCCTTCCAACATAATGGTGGTCAAACTCACCATCTTCACGCTTTTCGAGGCATGAAAAATGAGGAACTGAGAATATGTTGATGTTCAAAACCCAAGGCACAAGTTTCAATGCATTGAGGCAAGTACTAGCACGGAAAACAATGCAAATCCATTGGCACAAAATTCAAGGCACGGAAAACGATGTACTCTAAAAAATCGGAGACCAACCCAATTGAGCTCTCAAAAAACCCACAAATAATCTGCAATCGAAAACAAATTTCGACTTGTACTTGAGGGTCAAAACCCTAATCGAACTTTCTAAAACCTTAGGCAGCCATTAAAGCTCAGAAAAATGCAAAAAATAGAGATTGCAAAGAGCCACCTTCAAAAAGATTGAAGAAACCCTAGTTGCAAATAAAAAACGACACTATACAGAGCCCGTCGAGTTCACAAAAGACAAGTCGTGTCTTTACCGTTGCATGATATTCCAGGCCGTCATATACAGAGAGCCACAAAATAATAAAAAATGACGCCCAAAGACGTTGTCGCAAGAGGAACGCGGGCTCAAAGACGACGCAGATCTCAGAGGAAATCGCGTGAAGAGAAAGATGTCGAGATGATGACGAAATACAAGTTAAAGTCGTCTGCGAGCTAGGGCAGGGATTTGACGAAAAAATGCGACCAGAAGAAGGCTCCAAATCGCATCAAATTGTACCAAAAAGAAGATTAAATCGCGTCCAAAAGAGGGCATAAGAGAACGCGTCCAAAATCTGAAAAAGAACTTCTGAAAACACAGCAAAAAAAATGCGTTCTAAAACACACAAAAAATGCCCTCTATTTTTTAGAAAGACGAACACGATTTTTCCAGAAAGAGAATCACAATTCTCTCATTTCAAAAACCTTCGATTTTTCAAGGAGATAATGCCCATGATTTCCAGACCAAGAGAGTAAAACGTTTTCAAAAAACCAAAAAATTTCAAGACTCGGAAAATTCCTTGCAAATTTTATTTGAATTTTTTTTCGAAAACGACTTCAGGCTCTGATACCATATTACGCAAGTAATTAGTAAATTATTAATTGTATTAACAAATGAGCGAGATGCTCAATAAATAGTTTACAAGATTTACAAAAACGGGAAGTTTCTAAAAAGAAACACCAAATAAGATCAAAGACGATCTTATCACTAATTTACAATAAAATACAATAGTTGAGCATTAATAAATAAATAATAAACATTATTTTAATAGTATCTACGTGAGGACGGTGAGTAGATTGCTGATGACGAAGTGCAAATGAAATTCCAAAACCTCATCCATAATATTTCCAACCATGACTGCGAGTTGAGTTAGATTGCAGCCATGTCAACGAAGCTTGATGATGCAGTTGAAAAGGGACGCCATTACCAGGATCAGATTGCAATTGGCAAAGAGATGTTGCGAAGACACGTCATCATCCTAAGAAGTATCAGTTGTCCAGACGCAGAGACAATTAACGACTAGTTAGAGGAGCTAATGACTCAAAGTGTTGAGATGTAAACTTCCAGTTAGGACGTCCCACCCTTTTCCAAAAATGACATTAGACACAATAGTTAACTTGATGCTTCTTTCCAAGTTAACTTGTTGTCCCACCAATTGTGCATGTCTATTTTTGGAAACACTTTTGTATATAGGAGTTCTCTTTTAGTTTAGAATCAGTTAACTGAAGTAGATTTTCCAGTTAACTGTTAGGTTACCTACTTTTAGACATAGGAATAAATCTTGCTGATTGGCAAGAACTCAATGTTAGCTCAAGGAGACTTTAGGGTTGCCTACTCCTTTGAGCTTTTATAAATAAGAGCCTTTGCTCATTATTTGGTAACTTTACTTCACGGTAGCAAAAACTGAGCTATTTGCTTGCGACTTTGTTCACTTATTATATGTTCTTGAATCGTGTTTGTTATAGCTAAACGCTGAGTTGTTTGCTTGTGTTCTTGTTATTCAGATAGGTGTGTCCAATATATGTTCAAGTGTATTGGTTGATCGCATGTTGTGTGATTGTCTCTTTCATGCAATTTGTTGTCCCAAAGTGTAACCTTTGATTGAAGTTGAAATAATAAATCAGGAGAGCCACGTGCCTTTGATCCAAAATTCTCAAGGTCTTTCATGTATGTTGTTTCAAAATAATCTCGCTTTCAATCTACACCTCGGAAAGAGCACCTCGCCTCCTTGAGAATTCAGAGTAGGATTATCGTTATATGTTGTTTCTAGTAATGTATATTTCAGCCTAAACCTCAGAAAGAGCACCTTGCCTCCTTGGGAATCCTTAGATTTAGCTTACCATTTGATGATTACTTGCATGAATTCTATTTTAGTGTAAATCTGAAAGTTCAGAGCCTTCGGATGCATTCTAAGAGATAGTTCGTCTAAGTGATCAAACCATTCCGAAATTGCTCCTAGATCTTCTCGCTCTGAAATACTTGAGGAGATAGGATAGTCATAGCTTTAGCCTAGTTGTAGTTAAGATCTGCAAAAACCAAAGAAAACCTTAGATGCAATGCATTGTGATTTATAACCTTGTGCTCTGCTACTGAGTAAAAAAGATAGGAATTTAGTTCACTTTACTTTTTACGCAACCATCAGCAAAAGAGGGAGCTTCCCCTCCTAATTTGAAGAGCAGTTAATACTGTGCATAGCTGTCTGTTTCCAATAAGCACTCCAGATGTGCTAATTGAAAGACGAACAAATTTCTAGATGCTATGAACCTCCTTGATGCCATGTCTATATGGTTTTGACCCTGCAACATGCTGAAGTGTCATTCTCCAAGATGAGTTTTTCTCAATCCAATATGGATCAAACACACCTTATTAAAGATGTTTTTGTCCCACAAAAGCTTACATTTGGGATATAGGATGATCTCTTCCCATGTGTGACATAGCTTAACAACATCCATTTTGTTGCAATTCCAATAGCTACATTATCTTGTGATGCTCATGGCATTATAAAATGGTTGCTATGGGTTAAGAATGCAAAAAAACCTGTACACAATTCAATGGTAATGATTATATTCTTATAATTCTTGATGCTGTTCCTTCAACCTACTATGATGCTTTCCACATGCTATTGTGATTGCATTTCTTCTACAACCCTCTATGCTATACACATTCTTGTGCTAAAATGATGTATTTTTTCCATTTCTTTTATAACCCCCTGTGATACACACACACTTGTGCTAAAAATATTGTCGAGTTACAATATATCCTGCTGTTGTAAATAGTCCCTCCTATGAATGAAGGTCATTTTACAATGGTTATACAAGCATTTACAAGGTGGTCCTTCCTATTGCATCTTTGCATCTTTGTACAATGAAAGGCCATGCATTTTTACAATGTTCATAAGATTTCTGATTCTACAACTGTGTGCATGCTACAGCTATGATAAAAATTTGTGCAAAGTATAATAATCCAAACCATCATTGTGATGCCCTTGGCTGTCCTCATGCTCATATCTGATGCGTAAAGTGTCTCCCTTCTTGTGCACATACAAGAGGTTATTGTTTACTCTTCTTGCCAGATCACCATCAAGTGAGACAAGTTACATGCTATAATGTTACATTGCCATGGTATGAAAGTATGCATTCTTACAACAACCAAGATCATTCTCATGGTGTTGCACATGCTCAATAAAGAAGTACGCATGCTTACAACACCCAAAATCGCTTCAGAGTGTTGTCCATGCTCAATACAAATATACATTCATGATTTACAACACCCACAAAACTGTCATATTGCTGTCCGTGCCATGCAATCAATGGAAATCTACATGACTACAACAATGAATTTCTTCATAGTGCTGTGCATGTTCTAACCCAAGAAGTATAAATGTTTTACAGCACCCAAGAACATGCTATGGTGCTGCCCATTTACCAAAACTTGCTTGCTAGAAGCCTCTTGTCTTCTTCAACAATGTAGAATACATGAATATAATACCTAATAGAACTCAATAGTACTGTAGATACTCTCAAACAAAAAGTGTAGATGTTTTACAACAAACAAGAACATGCTGCAGTGCTGTCCATATTACTGATGCATGCTTCATCCCCTGTTTGCCAATGCAAATGGAACAAAACTGCATTTTTCCTCTTTCAATCCCATTCATGGATAGATTTGGAAATAACTTCATACAAGCTGCCCATGTTGCTCTTTTATGATTTGATTGCTAGAAAGAATGATGCTCTCATGAAATGATCATCTCCACTAGCCATACTTGCTACTAACAACAATGTATGTGCAGCTTTTACAACCTTTCTTGCACAATCAAGGGGAGTTGCCTTGAACACAGACCAAATCTACAAGAGAAACTTCAAATGCCACCATATGCCCATACACAAGACAACACTCCCTTATCTCTAATGCAAATTCAGCAAATGCTCTATCCAAGCATCATTAGACTACCCTTTGCCATACATTGGTGACGTAAACTCATGAGAAGATTGCTCCTTCTTGTTACTTGGTGATTTTGTATTCTTCTCTTTCCCAAGTGGCTGCTCTTTCTTGCTTTGGCAATGCTTTGGTTGAAGCTCAAGATGGAGCCTCCAATACTTGTCATCTCAGTGTCCTCCAATTTTGCAATGGGAACAACACTTGTTAGCTTTACACCTCAAATCAGTTTTTGTAATAGGCTACCCCAAATTGGCCTACTTTTTTTCAGTTTCACCAAAGTATGTTGAGTGGCATTTCGTCAATCAGTTTGTAATTCTGAGGTTATGGACTTAAACTCCAACCATATTCATGAGACTAATAATTAATCTGGACAACGTACGAAGATATAGATTTCCCACCACAAATATGTTTCCGAGTTAACTAGCAGCTTCTATCTCAAATCTTTATGATAACACAGTTGAGAATTGTGGTCTATTGTGCATTGCAGTTGAAAACAGTTTACATACCAGGTCACCGTATTTAAATTCAAACCTAATTAACATGGATTTCTTGAAACATGCTACCACACACCCCAAAATCAACGAGATATCACAATGGACAATTCACATACAAATAAAAGCTTATGCAAAGAACAGTTGAGCTCTGACCTTTTCACTCTTTGACTCGGCACTCTTTTCTTCGACACTTCCTAGAAGATTGCAGTAGAAATATGTGGGTCTCGACTCTCCAAACTCTACCATACTGACGCCTTAATAGCCTTGTCAAGGGTTTATTCGGACTGCTGTTCTTTGCTGCAATGCGATGGTGTAAATCATTCACCGATGGTATTATTTTGCAATTTTAAAGAAAGTATACTCTATATCTCCTGAACGTCGCCACACGCCCAATATTTCTCTTACAATGGGGCCCTCATATCTCTTAATGAGCAGCTTAACTATTGAATTTGTCTTTTCTGCTACTAGCCGACCCTCGAGGATTGATGTAGTTCAACGCCTTTAGAAAATATGCAAACTATCTTCTTTAACTGCCACGATGGAGAGTTTAGAGTGCCACATTGAAGAGATTGCGTTACTCCAACCACAAGTCCCTTGTCAGATCAACACACCGCATAGCCAAGAATGAAGATACTTTATTTTCCACAGTTCATAATTTTAAACTCCTTCACCGCCAATTCTTTTAAGATCTGCCAACGCCTACTTGTTAGTGAATAGACACGACTATAGAAGGAACTCCCGTCAATACAAGTGGTAATGCTTCAACATAAAATTTAATGTTGCCTTCATTTGTAGCTAAGTTGTTTCAATTTCGAAGCTTCAGTTTTCCCATATCTATGCTCGACTCCTTTATTCGTCCCAACTAATGCTCTTTTGATGGCGTTACAATATAGACTTCGTCCTGTACACTGAAATGATTCGCCTTCCACATCTTCCCGAAACATCTCTTGATATTCTGCGGTTAAAAAGTGTGGCTTCCTCTTCATGTCTCCTGGGCGGCTACTAGGAGATATACAACATTTCATTCCCAGAATGAATCCTCCTTCATAAGCATTTATGGCAGATTGAATTAAGAGCACGACTTTCTCCAAATTCTCCAAGCATTTAAATAACTGGACAACTTGCAAGGGGTATCCGACTCCATTTTTTCAAAACATTCGAAAGCTAAAGATGAAACATCAACTCCAAAGAGTTGTAGAAATCTTTGAACTAGGCTGTGATTATTCTCAGTGCTACAACTTCCTTAATATTACGACTTGCCCAAATTGAATGACATAGAATACTTTGAATGCTTCTCCTGTATCACACGACCCTTTTGATTTTAATGCATCGACCACGACTCTTCTAGTATAGAGAATTCCCGATAAAATAGTTTGTAAAATTAAATGCCTCACTCCAATATTATGTGATGCAGTATCCTTATAGACTTCCACTTTCTTCAATGAATGCTATGATACCCTTCATTAGGCAATTGAAATTGGCAAATGAGCTCTTACAGTAATTCCTATTCAATACGTAAAGACTGGGAGCCGACAGTTCCTTGGAAATTTGCCTACTATATTCCATAAGATATGACTAATATAGTCGTCCAGGGATACACAATGGCTAAACATTAAATAAATATCAATCTGCACGCATCCTTAGTCAGTTATCAAAGAAGACACGACTGATTATTGCCTTTCACAATCAAAAGTCTGACATTTAATATTTCCAGCCTTAGTATCTATTGGAATTTCTGGAAATCAAATAGCTTGAAATCAAATCAAACCTCAGAAATTTGTCTTACAATACTCTTTTGCTGAAATCTCCACAATTAAGCAACAAGCACTCCTTAACAAAACTGTGTCTTAATTTATTTAAAATCTCATTCATAACTCATTCAAACTTGAATTCACACTGTGACTGTGATATGAGCATCCATTTCCAGAAAACCACAATTTACTCAAACAAACTGAAAATCAAATTTCTTTCTCAAAGGACAAGATTTGTAAACATGGAAATCAGATTATCAAGCCTCCATTAAACTATACTATTAAGCACCAACACAGCCCTTGAAATAGGACTGTCAGCCACCACCCTGGGTGTATCTTTCAACGCCGAAGATGATCTTCTTTCAGAGGTCACCCCACCTCAGAAAGGTTGTGAACCACGTCCACCAACAAAACCCTGTTCCAAATCCAAAATCCAGTCCCCTAACAATGAGCTCCTCCATTCTTTTATTCACCTCTTCCTTGTAACTCCTAGTGACTATTTGAATTCTCCTCTTTTCTCATTTCACCTTTAATTTGAATTTCTTTTCGAAAATCAAAAGTAACTTTATTTAATTTATTTAACTTTCTAATCTTAAGTTACTTTTGCTCCAATTAATTAATTTAAGTTGTCTTAATATTTTACCCTTTTGTTAACAACATTAAATTAATTAATTAATTTAAGCTGACTCAAAATTGGGGACATTACAGTTGTCTTGTTACCTTCATTAAGTTTATTTGCTCCTCTTGCCTTGATTTAGGTGAGTGGCTTCTCCTTTTGCCATCCTTACCATGAATCTTAGGCTCCCAAGTGATGGTGATTACTTTGCACAACAGACCACAGTGGTTATTGCTTCCCATCAATGCATAGAATATGAAACTTGCAATCTCGTGCTATATGCCCATTCTTTTTGCAACTCAAACAAAGGATGGAATCCTTACCCATGTGCTAAATTACCTCCTTGGGCTAAGCTAGTGGTGAAGTAGGTCTTGTTTTATGTT
The DNA here is from genome assembly GCA_007115665.2 of Sequoiadendron giganteum. Taxonomy (NCBI): domain Eukaryota; kingdom Viridiplantae; phylum Streptophyta; class Pinopsida; order Cupressales; family Cupressaceae; genus Sequoiadendron; species Sequoiadendron giganteum. The sequence continues at coordinate 595,946,691 of CM021103.1, read as the reverse complement.
AATGACAATCTAGTTTGAAGGTTTTGTGTAAACACTTAAGTTTCTTTCTTACCCATGCACTTTGTTCTAATTGTGTGGCTTGCTATGGGATATTGCTCATCACTTATGAGATTTTTTTATAGCTATAAAAACGACTGGCACCCGTAATTTTGTTTTGAGTACCAGCTATGTGCATTTGCATTTATGTTTTTCATTCTTATGAAGACATCAAGTCATTAGTATGTGGTATCCAATTGGATACGTGGTAATTTGTAATTGTTCCTATTAAAACAAGCAAAGAGTTGTGTGAATTGAAAAGCACCATGAGGCATTCCTCAATGAAATGACAAAATGTAGTACCATTGCAAGTTGGATTTGGTCATTTCAAATTTTCACACATAGTTGCAAAACTCACGAGTACTTGTGAGCCAACAAGCCCGACGATTACTTGTTATATAACTCATGTCAAGCTTTCCAAAAACTTACAACAATTTTACCTACAAAAATTTGCAATTTTTTCTTGATAAAAGCTCACCCAAATCGCTATAAATTTTTGTTTTCACCTACACTTAAAAATATCATTGTTTTAAGCATTTCAGACAAGTGACTAGCAATTTGAGGCACATGACTATGAGTTAGGGCATGCAATCTGGGACGTGAATCTATAGATTTTCATGAATATTTTTTTCTCAATTTATGACACGCATTTGGCGATGCCATTTATCGTTATTTTTTGCTTGAAATCAGAAATTTAATTAAAATAATTGTATGTCCAAACAACTTATAGGCTGTGAACTTATTTTTCACAGTTTAATATCCTTTGATTCTGTTGGAGTTGAGAAAATACAACACCACAGAAGCCCAAAAGATCTTTGCAAGCAAATAACCTGTTACAAGAAGAAGCAAAAAGAAGCAACAAAGGAAATGCTCAAGAATGTGGAGCAATGTATTCACCTGAAAATGTAAAATGAATAATGATACAAAAGATAGTTTTCAACTACATATAATTAATAAAGTAATTAATTATTATGTACCTAATGTTAGCTTAAGTGAAAAGAGGTAAAAGGGAACTTTATGTAATTAAACAAATATTGTTTAATTAATAAAGTAAATACCCAATTACTCTAACACCCCCCCTTAAGATAGACATAGGGAGAAGCTAAAACCTAGAAGAAGCTATTGAAAGCAAAAGCAATGGGTCCCGACAACAAGGCCAGATTAGGTACCCATGTACAAAATCAATGCAAACTAAATGAAATGGGGTAAAGGAGAAAACCCAGTGGGAACAAAACTCCTCCCCAAAATAGAATGCAAGGAAGGAATGCAATGCACTAATGAAAGAAGGATAGGAGGTGGATAACATGATACCCCCCATAGACAACTTCTATCATATAAGTACATGTACAATGGTCTCCATAGGAGAGATAGAAAGAGAGAAGAAGGCCCCCCCACAATGAAGAAACTCCTGTCACAATGGTAGATGCCTGATGTAGAATCCAAAAGGAGATCCTGAAGCGGCAAATGATATTCCTCCTCTTGGGAAGAAACGGATCCACGGACCTGTATCGAAGAAACCCTGTGAAGAATGATGAACCAATCTGTCTCAAGATGTGTGCCATGATAGGATGCTGAAGAGTCTCACTGTCTGAATTGAAACAAATAATGCCAAATCCAAACTAATGTGGAGAATACTGAAATGCAACCTCTAAATGCACGGATAATGGTGGGCGAACAGTGATAACCTGACTGTCAAGGTAGAGGAGATGAATGTCCTCAAAATAATCCTCCAAATCTGTAATATAGGACTCAACAAACAAGAAAGATATGTCTGCAACATAAGAGTCCAAAATAGCTATGTCTGGAAGATGTATGATGCCCTGCTGTACTAAATCAAGAACAACAAGAGATGCTGATGAAGTCTCAGTCTGAAGAGTAGGAACTATGAGACAAACCTCTGATCCATCGGAATAAGTAAGGGTGTTTAAATACTCAAGCTCCTCTAAAATATCATGATCAAATGGTGTATTCTCTCGCCAAGCAATGGGTATGAGACAATCTGAAGCAGGATCCTCTGGTAATGGAGATAGAATAGGGTCTCCATAGATCTCCCAAAGACGTGTCCAAAGTGGGTGAGGACAATCAATATCCGATATAACCAACACAGTGTCATGATCAACACTAGACAATATAACTCCTGCAATGTGATTTCTAATAATATCCCATGCTAATTTGCCCTCTAAAGTTGCCGGTTCAGGTATGAGATCAGACAAATAAGGCAAAATATTAAGCCACCTACAATGTGTAAGTATATCCTTTGCCCATGATTCATAATTACCCCGTTCCAAAAGAACAACTGAAAGGTGAATAGAGAAACCCATGATAACTCTTCAAATGAAAAAATTCAGAGACTAATGATCTCAGCAATGATAAAACATATCAAGATAACCCATCCAACGCAAACAAGCCCCATGTAGGAGCCAAGATGACCAAGTAATTGAGCAAAGTGTAAAAACACACAAAGCTGAATAAAAAATACCTGACAAATATTCTAGTAAAATAGACTGTAAATCTGGAAAGAGCACTGTAACACCTTTCCAACGCCTATTCGTTTGCGCAAAACAGAGTTCAGACACAAAAGATACGCCCCTTGGAGTGAAAAAACCAAGTTCTAACTTTGACTGGCAAAAAACACTGCAAAACTGCAAAATCAGGAAAAATTACCAGTACCACTGGAACGGCGCTGGAACCAGCTTTCCAACGCTTCTTCCTGTTCGAAAAACGGAGCTAAAATGCCCGAGTTATGCCCGTTTGAATGAAAGTTGCTCCAATGTGCCCAATAAAGCCTCCATGACCCTCAAGGGCTTAAAAAAAAGGCCCTTGGTCGCATGCAAGACCAGGGGGCTGGCGGTTGGGGGTTGGGCCGAAACCCTCGGTCACCCATGTGACCATCCGTTGGAGCTGGCAGCCGGCAAAATAAGCCCACGGGGGCTGGGCGCTTAGCGCCTGGTCACCATGTGACCTCGGCAGGTGGTGGAAGAGCCGATAGGGATCGGCGGAGCTCGAAGCTTGCGGGGTCTGCGGAGCTCGGAGCGGGGTCGACGGAGCCGAGTGGCGGCCGAAGTGGGGTGGTGGAGCTCGTGGGGCCGATGAGCGACGACGCTAGCCACACACAAAAAAAAAAAAACCTTTGTTTTTTTTATTTTTTAAATTTTTTTGCTGCGGGGGCTGTACGGTCAAACCCTAAAAAAATTTTTGCAACCCTAGTTGACTGTGGCCAAAATCGACGATTTGACAGTCATTTTAGGGGTTTTTGGGCACTACGAATTCAATGGCACTGTCCATTTGAGCCCAAAGTGAACCTAAAATTCAGAGTATGCAGAATCCACAAGAAGAAACCTTAGAACCCTATATTTGCTTCCAATGCAAATTTCTCAAAACAAGAACAAGCAGTTGCAAATCTGAAGCTCTGATACCATGTTGGAGTTGAGAAGATACAACACCACAGAAGCCCAAAAGATCTTTGCAAGCAAATAACCTGTTACAAGGAGAAGCAAAGAGAAACAACAAAGGAAATGCTCAAGAATGTGGAGCAATGTATTCACCTGAAAATGTAAAATGAATAATAATACAAAAGATAGTTTTCAACTACATATAGATGAAAACCCTAAAAAAGAAAACCCTAGGCTTGCACAATAATAATTAATAAAGTAATTAATTATTATGTACCTAATGTTAGCTTAAGTGAAAAAAGGTAAAAGGGAACTTTACGTAATTAAACAAATATTGTTTAATTAATAAAGTAAATACCCAATTACTCTAACAGATTCCTTCTATGTTGGAATTTAAAAGTTTGGAATTTTCACAATTATAATTCAAGTCTACAATTTATTTAAACTAGCAATATGAATAAGATGTTAATTAAACAACCTATGAGTTTGAATTTTCAGGATTATAACTATGAAAATTCAAGCCTACAAGTTGTTTAAACTTGCAATATAAACAAAATATCATTTAAACAACCTACATGCTTGAATGTTCACAATTATAACTATGAAAATTCAAGCTTGCAAGTCATTAAATTTGCAATACAAACAAAAAATTTAAGATTCATGTGATTTCCAGTGTCAACCAACATTCTATTAAATGACCTACAAGCTTGAATATTCACAATTATAACTGTGATTCAAACTTGCAAGTCATTTAAACTTGCAACATGAACAAAATTTTATTTAAACGACCTACATGCTTGAATTTTCACAATTATAAATGTGAGAACTCAAGCCTATAGGTTGTTTAAATTTGCAATATGAACAAATTTTTTTAAAATTATATAATTTCCACATCTAACATTCTTTTGAAGCATTGATCTTAGAAATATTTTATGCAGCATTTTTTTTTTTTGAAGTTTAGGCTGCTAGCTAGGGTATTATTAATTGTTTCATGTTGTCTCCCTTTTGCTAGGTTTCATTTTTATTTTTTAAAAGGAATTTCGCTTCCAAAAATAGAGCTAGTGGCAAACTAAGGGATCCTTGCTAGAAACAAGGGACACCAAGTCTAGCGTGGGGAGAGGTTTTTGTATCCATTACACTAAGAGTATGAACAGTGGCATAAATAAACTCAAATATCACCTTGCACGGATCCCTTGTCAAGATGTTACACCTTGTAAAGTAGTTAGTCTAAAGGTTGAGAAGGAGGTTAAAACACTCCTTGCAGCATATGAGCAAAGGGAAGTACAAAAAAAAAAGAATAATAGAGGCAATGGCAGCCCCAAACCCGGTTTTAAGTTATACAAGGTCACAAAGAGATATGGGAGGACTTCTTCCATTGGGCCACAAATAAAAGGATCAAGAAGTGTGGGCAGCCATAGTTTTAGCTTTTATGTTCCTTGTAACAATCTTAGTGCACAACCTTCATTGAAAGGTACTACATAGAATAGAGAATTCCAACATGAGTCAAAGTTGGCATGTGCAAGAATTTGGCACCACAATAATATTCCATTCAATGTTGTTTCAAGTCCTTATTAGGAACAATTGGTCAATACATTGAGCATAGCAGATAAGGAGTTCAAGAACCCAAATCATCCTGAGTTGAGTGGGCCGTTATTGTAGGATGAGGTCCAAAAAACACACCTACTAGTCGAAGAGTAAAAGAAAATTTGGGAAAGGAAAGGCTGCAATATTTTATCTGATGGCTAGACAAATGGTAGAAATAAGACACTCATCTACTTTTTAGTGGCTTCAAAGGGGCAGCTACTCTTTAAAATCAGTTGGTGCCTCCAATGAAATAAAAAATGCAGAGACCTTGTGCAACATGTTGGATGAGGTGGTGATGGAGGTGGAAGTGGAAAGTTTCATTCAAATAGTGACCGACAATGCAACTACATATGTGGAAACTAGTAGACTTCTAGAGCTGAGGCACCCAACATTATTTTGGAGTCCTTGTGCTGCCCATTATCTTGACCTACTCCTTTAGGACATAAAGAAACTAAGATGGGTGAAGAATGTGGTTGAAGATGCAAGGGATATACAAAGTACATCTACAACCACACATGGATCCTAAATCTTATGAGAGAGCACACTGATGGCAAGGATTTTGTGTGATCAAGAGTCACACACTTTGCCACTAATTTCCTCACCTTGCATAGTATATAAGCTACAATGCCCAATCTTAAACGCATTTTTGTGAGTGAAAGGTGGTTAGAGAGTCCTTATTGTAGGAAGGCTAAAACAAAGGTCATGAAAACCATTATTGATTGGTAGATTTTCCAAAGTCGTGGAGGAGATCATCAATGCAAGTTTTCAAACTCTAATTTCCTTCTTAACTTTCTAACGTTACAATTTGTTGATTTTGTAAAATTTTGATATTTAGGTGTCAAAATAGATGGTTAGAGTTCTATGATTGGTGGATGGGGATCACAACCCTATGGGAGATCTATATGAGGCCATGTATAAGGCCAAAGAGGCAATTTAGCATATGTATGGGTTGAACAAGACCAAATATGAAACCATATGTGTTGATTTAAGATAGCATCGGTCAGATATAAATGATGAGTGCATTTATGCATCATCATCATTTATATTTAATCGATCTGCTCTTAAATATAATATCATCAAATAAGTTATTCAAAATTCAGATGATGGTGATCAAAATCTGCAATGAATAAAATCGGAATTTATATTATATGATTGTTGTTGGTTAAACACACGCATCTTAGTTATGTGTAAACCATATGATATCGGTTGTTAAGAGAAGCCCATGCGCGCTTGTGGAGACACGTCCTCTCATGAGACGCGTCTCTCCTTGAGGCGCATCTCTCATATAAATGCAACTTCATTCCCTGACTTGCAAACATCGAAATTAATAAATGTTCTGCAATCAACACATTCTAAATACAAGAAGATAAATCTGACTTAGAATTCTTACATAGAATTTCACTCTTAGAATTTCCATAGGTCTTTTAGGATCCAAATTTGATAAGATTTGATTACATTTACATGGTATCAGAGCCAAGTTGAGTGAATCAAAATCAAATATAGATATCAGATTACTTAGGAAAAATTCGCATTTTTGAGAAATCGAATTTACATCACATTCTTCATAATGTCAAGTGTGATCAGATTTGAAGATCGCCTTGAAGGAGCAAACATCTTCACATCATGGAAATTCAAAATCATGATGATTCTTAAAGAAAATAAGTTAGACTCATTTGTGAGAGAAAACAAGAGGGAACCGGAGGATGATCCTGAGAAAACTCAATGGATTGAGAACAATGAAAAGGCCATTAAAATCTTAGTAGATGCAGTTAGGGATCATATAGTACCCATCCTAGCAAAACATGAAATTGCATATCTGATGTTCAAATCCCTTGAGAGCGCTTATGAGATAAACAATACCAGTAGGACTCTTGCATTAAAAAGGCAAATCAACAATGTCCAAATAAACAAAGGAGAAACCATTAATGCATACTTCATGAGGATCATTGAACTAAGGGATCACTTATCTACAATTGGATATCAAATTGATAGCAAAGAGTTAACTCTAATTGCACTAGGAGGCCTACCAAACTCATGGGAGTCATTTGTTCGAGGAATAAGTGCGAGATCTAAACTCCCCAAGTTTGGTAGGCTAAGAACAGACTACCTACAAGAGGAAACAAGACTCTCAACAAAAGAAAACAAACAAAAGAACATAGATGAAGACATTCATGTGCTCAATACAACATTTAATAAAAGGAGTAAGAAAAACTCCTGCGGGAAAGGATCATTTAAAAGAAATAGAAATTCCTATGGAAAAGGATCTTCCAAAAAGAGGAAAGACATCTCTCAAGTACAATGTTTTAGATGTGATCAATATGGCCACTATGCAATGAAGTGCCCTGACAGATCAAAACAACAAGTTTCCTTTGCTAAAGTAGGAAAGTCAAATTCAGACCATGAATCTGAGAAATTTGTATTCTATTCAGCCTTATCAAGTCAAGTATCTAACAACACCAACAACTGGGTAATTGATAGTGGTTCTTCAAGGCATATCACAGGGTTCAGAGAACACTTGGACACTATGACTGAAGAGATTGATGAAGAAGTAACCATTGGGGATGATTCTGCACACCCTGTAAAAGGGGTTGGAACTTGCTCCATCAAATTGAAATCTGGTCTCTCCCTTCAACTCACTGGAGTTTTATTTGTACCTGGAATAAAGAGGAATCTAATATCCATCTCTGCCCTTGAAGACAATGGATATAGAGTTACCTTTATGGATGGGAAAGTTCTGGCATGGCCTAAGAACTCAACTATAAAGAAAGCCCAAACCATAGGTATAAGACAAGGGTATCTTTACAAACTATGCACTGAGGTTAAGCAAGCCCTTACCCTTGATACTTCTGATTCAAATGAAATTTGGCATAGAAGATGAGGACACCTTCATTTCCGTGCCCTACCTTCTGTAGAAAAACTTGTAACAGAATTACCTAAGTTAAAACCAACTCATGAAGGAACTTGTAAAGGTTGTGCCCTAGGAAAGAATACAAAGGGATCCTTTCACAATAGCTTGAGTAAAATCCAAAATGTATTAGAACTGGTTCACTCTGATTTATGTGGACCCATGTTTGTACCTTCCAAGGCAGGCTTCCTATACTATGTCATATTTATAGATGACTTCTCAAGGAAGACCTAGATTTATTTCCTTAAGTGTAAAGAGTCAATAGAAATCCTTAAAAGGTTCAAGGAGTTCAAAGCTCTTACTGAAAACTTCTCTGGGAAGAAAATAAAAATCTTAAGGACAGACAATGGGAAAGAATACAACTCTAAAATCTTTAAGGAATTCTACATGAATGTTGGGATTAAGAGAGAGTTTACAGTAGCCTACAACCCTCAACAAAATGGGGTTGCTGAAAGGAAAAATAGAACCATTGTAGAAGTTGTTAAAGCAATGTTGCTTGACCAGAACATTGAAACCTCATTCTGGGTAGAAGCCTCTAGAACTGTTGTCTACATCCAAAATAGATGCCCACATTCTCATCTAGATAACAAAACTCCTGAAGAAGCATTTACTGGCCTAAAACCTGATATTAGTCATTTTAGGATTTTTGGTTTCCCTGTCTATATTCATGTGCCCAAAGAGAAGCGATTCAAACAAGAACCTTCCGGAAAGAAAGGGGTATTTGTGGGATACAGTAAAACCTCCAAAGCCTACAGGATATTCACACCCGAACAGAAACAAATTGAATTGAGCAGAGATGTCATCTTTGAAGAAGACATTGCATTCAAAAGGGCAAGAAGTTCAAATGAGATAGAAACTTATTCAACTAGAGTCTTAGAAGAGGATCCTACCCCTGAGATTCAGAGGGAGTATCCTGAGACAATACCAAATGAACTTCTATCTACTTCAAATGAGAATACAAATGACAATGGTAAGAAGAAGCCACTTTGGGCTAGAAAGATGATCAAAGAAGTTGAGAATCATGCAGCAGCCAAAGGAACATTTAGGGAGAGTAAGAGACCCAAATGGTTCTCAAGCTATGTTGCTCTAATGAGTAACATCATAAATTCAGAACCTGACAGTGTTACAGAAGCCTTCAGAAATCAAGTATGGAAGGACGCAATGACGGAAGAATATCAGTCCATTCTAAAGAATGATGTATGGGATATAGTGCCTAGACCAAAAGAGAAATCTGTTGTCTCTTCTAAATGGCTCTTCAAAATCAAACATGCTGCTGATGGCAGTATAGAAAAACATAAGGCACGTTTTGTGGCAAGAGGTTTTTCACAGAAGGAAGGCATTGATTTTGAAGAAACATTTGCACCTGTTGCCCGTTACACATCTGTGAGAGCAGTGTTAGCCATTGCAGCAGCTAAAGGCTGGAAGATCCACCAAATGGATGTGAAAACTACCTTCCTAAATGGAACTATTGAAGAGGAAGTCTATCTAGAACAGCCTGAAGGTTTTGTGATACATAAACCTGACTCACATGTATGCAGACTAAAGAAAGCACTCTATGGACTTAAACAGGCTCCCAAGGCCTGGTATGAAAGAATTGACAACTACCTCTTGGGACTAGGATTTTCCAAGAATGATGCAGACCCAAATCTTTAAGGTAATCAAAGGTGATATGTTAATAATTATTTTATATGTTGATGACCTGTTGATAACAGGAGAAGATCACCTCATTGCTCAAGAAAGAAGGATCTAACTTCAGAGTTTGCCATGAAAGACTTGGGCATCTTACACTACTTCCTAGGTTTAGAAGTATGGCAGAAATCAGATGGCATTATAAACCAAGGGAAGTATACTATTGATATTCTGAAGAGATTTGGAATGTTGGATTGTAGACCCATGTATACACCTATGGAAACCAACCTTCACAAACTAAAAGAAGCAGCAGCAGAATCTAAGTGTGCAGATTCCACTCTATATAGACAAATGATTGGATCTTTGATGTACCTGGTTAACACCAGACCTAATATTTGCTATGCAGTGAATGCCCTAAGCCAGTTCATGTGTGAGCCAAAGGAAATTCACCTTATGGTTGTGAAACATATATTGAGATATCTTCAAGGCACTATTGGATATGGCCTTCTTTACAAAAATAATCAACTAGATCTACATGGATACTCTGATTCAGATTGGGCTGGAAGTGTAACCGATCGGAAAAGCACATCAGGATGTTGCTTCAGTTTGGGATCGGCTATGATCTCTTGGATCTGCAGAAAACAGTCTTCAGTAGCTCAAAGCTCGACAGAAGCTGAATACATTGCAGCCTCTATGGGGACAAGAGAAGCAGTATGGCTCCGGAAATTGCTTGTGGGACTCTTTGGTGAGCCCTTGAATCCTACTATCATTCATTGTGATAATCAGACTTGCATCAAACTCTCTGTAAATCCAGTATTCCATGATAGATCTAAGCACATTGAGATCCCCTACCATTATGTAAGAGACATGGTAGAAAGGAATGTGATCCAGTTGGAGTATCTTAGTACAAATGATCAAATAGCAGACATTCTCACCAAACCTCTCTCCAGAATCAAGGTAGAACACTTCAGGAAGAAGCTTGGTATGGTTGAAATGTAATTTGATATTATGTTTGAAATTCAAAATTGTTTAGAAGTTGTAATAATATATTTAAAGATGTTTAATGTGTAAACTCTTTTGTCATGTGTGTGACTCCATGACCTTATGGGCCCGCTCCCCCTATCTACATTATTGAAAGGTGACGATCTTTCTAATAATAAACACTTGTATGTGACATTGTAAAATGATGACTCTACAATGATGAGTTGAACTATCATGATAGATATCATGTGACTTGATATTTGTGGACATGTCATGATAGTATCTCTTGGACACTTTGATGGATATCATGGGACTTGATGTCATTTGAAGATCATTGTGATCCTTAAGAGATGATCATGGTGGATAATTATATATCCGTGGATATGCCATGAATTATTATGGTAGACATCATGTGACTTGATGTTAGTGCACATACCATAATGAAGATGTGTTATGAAGAATGTCATGTGACTTGACAATATTGAGAAAACATATCATATCTTCGATATCACGTGTGAAGGTGATATCACCACTTATTTGTTTTTGAAATATCTTCCCTAGCTAAGAGGGAGTGTTGATTTAAGATAGCATCGGTCAGATATAAATGATGATTGCATTTATGCATCATCATCATTTATATTTAATCGATCTGCTCTTAAATATAATATCATCAAATAAGTTATTCAAAATTGAGATGATGGTGATCGAAATCTGCAATGAATAAAATCGGAATTTATATTATATGATTGTTGTTGGTTAACACATGCATCTTAGTTATGTGTAAACCATATGATATCAGTTGTTAAGAGAAGCCCACGCACGCTCAAGGGACACGTCCTCTCATGAGGCGCATCTCTCCTTGAGGCGCATCTCTCATATAAATGCAACTTCATTCCCTGACTTGCAAACATCGAAATTAATAAATGTTCTGCAATCAGCACATTCGAAATACAAGAAGATAAATCTGATTTAGAATTCTTACACAAAATTTCACTCTTAGAATTTCCATAGGTCTTTTAGGATCCAAATTTGATAAGATTTGATTACATTTACAATATGGTCTATAATTGATCAGAGGTGGAACCAAAAACTCCAAAATATTCATACTATTGCCTACCATTTGAACCCTAAGTTTCTTTCTCCCCTTCTTTCAAAATAGATGCAAAGGTTATTCTTGGTCTCAACACATGTATTGAGATATTAATTGATGATGATAACCTTTGAGATGTCATACTTAATGAGATATAGAGTTATAAGAAGGCCAAGGGAGCATTATTTTCTTCAAATTTTTGCATTTGTAGGAGAACCACTCTACAGCTAGGAACATGTGTTTAATTTTGGTTTATTATTTATTTTAATTTTTAATTTTATTAAAATCCTTACTAAGTTATAAATGGCAAAAGTTATCCTTGTAGATTTGTGGTGGAAAGATTATGGTGCCACAATGCCTAATCTTCAAAGGCTTGTCATCTAAATTTTATCCCAGCCTTGTAATTCTTATGGTTGTGAGTGCAACTGGAGTGTTTTTGAGGCCATTCACACAAAGAAGCACAATATGTTGACTCAAAAGCACTTGAATAACCATATCTATGTGCGGTACAACCTTCGGTTGCATGAAAAGAAGGTATAAGGACAAGGTGTACATGAAGCACTTGACCTTGATGGCATTGATCCATATTCAAATTGGATTGATAAGCATAATGATGTTGATGTGGATAAAATGTT